>JAJONI010000196.1:16095-33820 GCA_022190145.1 Pezicula rhizophila
GTAAGTTACTCAGATCAAGTATATTATCCAATGAGCAAACGACATTATTATACTCCTATGTGATTATTTTATACCATATAAATAGTTACATAGCAGTGGCTGTATTGTATCGAACATTCTCCACGTAACTGCACGAGAAACCAGGCGTTAAAAGTAGAATGAAAATTTAGAAATGGACGAGCACTTAGGTTTATTGAGTTCGAGCCTAAGAACTCCATGAACATCCCTATACTCATTAATCATTACCAATGCTGTACCACAAGCAAATAGTATACACAACAAACTCCAGCCCAATGACGACTCTCTCTAACAGCCAGAAACACCTTGCTTTTCCACATATTTATTCATGATAAAACCTCATACTCCTAAACAGCCACGATAACTCCTGCCCTTCCGCCTTATGCAAAGCTATCTTCAGCATACCAAACTCCCGATCCATCGGGTGTCCTTGGGTGTATTGTTCCTCGCTCTTCTTCATCTGATACGGTTCCCCTTGAACAAGGCGATTCTTTGGGGACCGTCTGCTTCCTGTCTTTGTGAGAAGAACTAAGATCTACCAGTTCACCCGTAACAACGCCAGCTGTAACCAGAGCGTTCCATACCTTATCCCTAACGCCCGTTACCGTTTTATCAGCCTTCAGCCCGTCCAGAAATTTCAGTTTTCGACAAGCACCATTCGCTAGTATCTCATAAATTCTCCTACGCATCTTGGTCTCCATATCCAAGCATGCCGCGTATTTTATATCTTTGGCTCTCTCCGCATCGCCAAGTGTGTATGGATCATATACTGTCCCACCATCGACATCCTGTGTGGCACTGGGAACCACGAGCCGTTTCTCAGTCACTGTAGGATAGAAGCCTAGTGAGATTGGATTATTCCTCAAGTCGACACTTTTCAAGCTCGAGTGTTGATGTAGCTCAACTGCAGTCTTCCTAAGTCTTGCAAGTCGATTCCCTGTGACATGAAGTTTCTTTAAACGTACAATGCCGGCTAGAGAACTGAGTTCTCTTAGAGCATTAAAATTCAAATTTAATACTCTGACGTTCGAAAAAATCTGACCAAAATTTTCAGGTAGAGAATCGAGTCCACAATTAGCGAGTTCGAGGTATTGCAGATTCAAATAATCCACCTGAGGGGTAAAATTGAGCAGAAGATTGCCGGAGAGAAATAGTTTGCGGATTTCGAAGGCCTCGGAGAGAAATCCTATGTCGATAATAGCATCTTCTTGCTGCTCCCGCATCGAAAGGCTGTCAAGATGTTTGCAAGCAAAGAAGCCTGTTACATTTCCTAGGCGGTTGCGGTCGAGATACAGAAGCCGAAGATTAGGACATTGGCTAACGTCGAGCGAATTTAGTTTGTTGCCACTGAGTTTAAGGTATTTCAAGGACCATGATGTGACAGAGTCAATTCGTGGGAAGATTTCGAGATCGTTGTCCTCCAAATTGAGACTTTGGAGTGAAGTCAGTTTCTGGAGATTTTGCACTTCCCGAACACGATTATTCTTCAAATCCAGATCGTTTAAACGTTGGAGTTTTGTCCCTGCAAAGTCAATTGCCTCAACCAAATTCCCTCTCAATCGTAGGCTAAGCAACCCATCAAGATGGCCGATACCATCCAATGACCTAATCTTGTTGTTATCCGCCCTCAAGCTCCTGAGGTGTACCTGATACTTGAAAGCCGATAGGCTCTCAATTTCATTGTTTGAAATGTCTACATACTGCAGGTTTGTGAGATGTCCCCATGCAGTTAGATCCGAGAGACAGTTGTGACTGATGCGGAGGTGCCGGATGCTTGTAGGTGCACCGTTGAGCTGGTAAATTTGATTTTTTGAAACATCGAGATCCTCCAAGTGCTCACAAAATTCATCCAGCTTATGTAAACTGGTCAGCCTTTTCTCTTTCAGTTCCAACTTACTCAGGTGCTCCCAAAACGGCTCAAATGGTTCGACCTCGGTTAATTTCTCGACTAATTCTCTAATCGAATGTGACAAGGTCTTCTTTGACCCACTTCCTGGGACATAACGCTGGCCTCTAGCAATGTAACTGACCTCCAGACCGAACGATTCGTCAGGTTGGTTCATCGTGAAGTCGGACATAGGAGTAAGTTCAAGAGTACCGATCTCGTGAGAAACTGGTCGGGGAGTTGCGAGCACAACACTAGCTTCCCTCATTTCGTGTCTCGTTGGTGCAGGCGTTGTGACAATTATGCTCACGCTTCCATTGTGCTCATCCTCCTCCTGTTCTTTACCAATGGACTCTTCATCCCGCTCATCAATGCGAGATACAGGACGAGCTGAGAAAGTGTGTCCCCCGACGGACAGTCGACGAGATGGATTTCTAAGCGCAGATCGCGTTTTAGTGGAAGATACCCTCCGGTTGCTAGTTTCCTTGTTCAGTATTATGCTACTGTTCGTGACATCTTCTTGTGAATCATTGTCTGATCCACTTTCTGCAGCTGGCCTGGGCTGTGGTGTATATTCATCGTTGTAAACAGCAGGTTGGATTACTGACGCCAGTGGAGATGAAAACGAAATGGTGACATTTCGACGTCGGCGCGGACTAGTAGATTCTACTCGATCTTCGTGTATAGATATTTCTCTCTCTATCTCTCCAATGAAATCTGTTCGGGTCTCCTCCTGTGTTGTTATACGAGTTTGTGTTGATTGAGACTTTCCTATGAAGCCGTGATCTTCGCTCCAAGAACTTAGCATGGGATTAGTCTCAGGCTTCGATTTACGAGGAGCTATTTGGGTCGGACTGATGTCCATAGATATCTCGTCGGATTTTGGCATAGTAGAGGTAGCAACATCGATATCATGCGCTATCCTGGCCTCCTCTTTGCGCTTTGCAGCAACTGCTTTGATCCTCTGAAGCTCTTGGGTCTCGTCCACAGATAGGTCAGGGATATCTCCAAAAGGGTCCTCTTCAGTGTCATCCGAAGGCAGAAAGTTTTGTTCTCCCTGTCCAGAAATTGACTTTCTCTTAACCCACATATTTCGCTCTCGATCAAATACCATACCTGCAAGTTGCTCAGGAATCAGATGGGAGACGGTATGAGGAGCAATGACCCGTCGGGAGTCAGATCCCCTAGAAGAGCCTGATGGTACCGAGTTTGTGGTTGATCCGCTGCCAGTTGAACCACGAGATAGGAAATCTCCATCGTGTGTATCACCATTCCCAGAAGCTGTCGAGGCTGAGTGCTTCCTTTTCCGCGGAAGGTCCGGGTTGTGAGTAATTCTAATGTTTGGGGGGTCACTTTCGACGTCGTCTTGCAGCAAACGGCCGGATGTCCTTGTGATTGTCTTGTGCACGATTCGATCGATCTGCTCTGCAGCATTGGCAGCATCCTTCACCATGGCGATGGACCTCATGGACGCAGCAATGATATCATCCATATCGCTATTCTCTTCATATTGGCGCAGATGGTCTAGGACTCCGGGATCTTGCTGTTCACGAGCCACTTTAGGTACTGGCCTGCCCTCTCTACTTGGTGGCCTAGAAAACGGTTCCTGGCTTGACTCTTGGTAGGAGTTTTCACCTTCCTCATCCTGTTCTTGCGTGGCAGTTCCTGTTGATACGTTGCGATCAGTTTCAGATTCAGATTCTTCTACACTAGTGAGGCCGCTCCTGGGTCTGGTTTTGCCGCGGATAGCCAACATGATTTTCTTGGCCTCATCCAGAAAATCTTGAGTTGTCACAGAACCTTTACGGCTGTCATTCCGCATCGATGCCTTGAATGGATTATTAAAGTCGAGCTCTGCTTGTATTTTTGCTATCTTCTCTTGCTGCAATAACCGTGTACGTTCGGTAGACGTGAGCTCCGCCAGCGGTACACGTTCGTGCTGTACGCTGCCTCGCTGACTTGGAGTAGGTGTGCGAGGCCGCAGTACCTGGCGCATAGCAAGAACCTTAGGATTTGCTGCTTGGTGATCGTTCTCATGCCTGGCGTCGTTTCGCTTCAAACCAATGACATTTTGCATTTGTTGATGAGTATCCCTTAGTGAGTCTCCCTCAAAAATTTCCTCCTCGACATTCCCATTGGCAAATTCGTCTTTCGGTAATGTACGTCTGCGCTTGGGAGTAGGGTCCTTGACTGGGGAATATTGCAACCGCTTGCCTTCCGAATCGCCGTTTCTCTTCCGCGGAGTCTTGAGATCTTCTTGTCTTTCAGATACTGGTATAACAGTAGACGTGTCCGAGTTGCCTGATGCGAGGGAGTCGGGTCGAATGATTTTTCGAAGTGTCACTGTACGTCTGGCCGTATTTACTGTGCTAATCTGCTTCGCCCGCCTCTGTCTGACTGAGCTTTCCTCCAAGGACGGCGACGGGTCTAGCTGGAATCTAAATTTTGTCTGAATGTTCGAGTCTAAAGCAGGAAGGGAGACATTTTCCTTATCGTCATCCGTATCAAAGCTTTCATTATTCTCCTGAAGACTTGCATCATTCGATTCGTATGATATAGCTTCACTGAACTGAAAGCTGTCCAGATCTCCTTTCCCAAAACTACTCATTCTTCTAGGAGAATGGGAATTGCTTTCATATGACAGTTTCTCCAGACTCGATGGCGCGACAAATGCTTGGTTAACCTCCTCCGGGTGTGTGGCCTCCACTTCCCGAGAGGAAATTCCTCGAGCAAACTCCTCCAGGCCGTTATCATCGTAATGCTCCTCGAATTGACTCAGTCTGCGCAGTAACTTTGCATTTGTGAAAGTATCATAATTACCGAAAAGCTTCAATGGACTTCCAGAGCCAGACTTAGTACTCTGATTATCGGGTTTCGCAGGACTCGGGTGAGGTGCAGGTGGGACACTAGAAGGCGAGAGTTCAAGCGACAGCTTTCCAGGGAAATCGTCGGAAGCGCGTGTTTTTTTAATAATAGGCAGTTGTTTAGGCGTACTCGCCTGAATGGATTCTTCAGGCAACATGGCAGATTCGTCAATGGCTGGAAGAGAAGAAGAGCTTAGCAAGCGTTTCTGAAATGACCCTTCTTGTGAGTGTCCTCCTCTTCGAAGATTAACGAAGCGCCCGTTGTGTGCAAAATCATCCGTCCCGGTAGTCCAGTCTCCAGGGAGCAATTGTGACACTTCACCCTCCTCGCCGTCAGCGGCTTGATTATGACTATGCACGCTGAGCTCTTCCAGGCGTTTCTGTAGTTCAGCAGCGGAGACATCCAGTGGAGCAAAATCGATCTTTCCATCGTCTGTGTTGTGCTTTGATAAGAATATGGGACTCAATTCTTCATTAAGCATAATACTCTGCCCGCTGGCCAGGCGCTGGACTACTCCTGGCACCACATTATGCTGTACACTAGAGGAATCCATGGCCGAGTTTGAAACTGAAGCAGCGTCTTGGTCGCTACCACACCGTTGAATCTCCGGGGCTGGCTTGGGATGAAAGTTGCTACTTTGACTTATATCGTTCTCAGAGAAACCACTGCTACCGTCATCTGCCAGTCTGTAATTCATAACCCGCGGGTGCGGTCGTTCCTCATTCTCCTTTTGTTCATTGTTCGGAGTTGCCTTTGTACTTTCTGGCCTAGCAAATTTGACGTGATATGGGGGCGGACTTGATGGCATGATGCTGCCGTCTTCAATATTGGGGCCTCGTTTCGAAGGCGCTGTTGGTTGAGGTGGTGGTGGACGGAATATATTTTCGAGGCCTGCAGGGCTGAATAAATCGCATTGTTCGCCATACGCGACATCTCCCTGAAGAAGCCTCTTCTTCCATTCCGGAGTCTCGTGTATGCTCTTGGTGGGCGACAAACTGTGTGATTTATGCTGAACTGTATTGTAAATGACAGATTGTGTGCTAGACGCGGATAGCCGTCGATTGGGATCTCTGCCTCGCGTGCTATTCGACAGCTCTTCTTTTAATTTTGACGGCCGGCGCAGACTGCGCTGTGATAATGGAATGTTGTTATCATTAGTACTGCGCTCACTTAAGGGACTCTCCAGCGCTGTGGAAACTGTCTGCTTTGTTGGCGCGATTGTGGATATACGGCTGGCGCGATTGTTTGACGATGTGCTGTTTGAGAGTGAAGGCAATGATGGCACAGGGGATCCTGCTGATCGGGGTTGGGAAACCCAATCCTCAGACAAAGAATCAAGCCAAGCTTGGTCCATTGTGAGGTGATTGATGTTGGGAGCGCAAAGGATTGTTGTGTGGCTCAGGCGGGGGAGAGCGTCATTTGTTGTTATTGTTGATTGTAGTTCGTGTGAAAGTGATGTTAAAGATTCTTCATAGACTGTCAGCCTTCGCAATGGGTTCAGACCAAGCTAGAATTGTAATTTTACTGTTAGTATAATCGAAAGACACGTCTAAAATTGAAATTGTTGTTGAAACTTGCTGAGGCTTCGTTATCTTTGTGCGCCGACAACTCACTTGTGGATTCACATCAAGGTCATAGCGTCATTACCCAATTGTTGTCATGACAACACACGATTTTCCACTTTTACATGATTTCGTGGAGTAGAAACCCTGTCACAAAATTGATTCGCGAACCGCGTTCGCTGTAACGGAAGACGACAACGACGACACTGTAAGGCCGGGGACGGGGAAAACCCAATACAAAACTAGTCGGTCTCGATGCTCTGCGGCAATAGAACGTCTGCGATCGCTCTGCAGACTCAACTATGGCCAATTCAAACGACTGGCACAAAATCCAGAACGAGACCAATGAACCCCTCCATTATTGTCCACCACAAAGACCTGAGGAAATCATCTGCGAAGGCTCGGATGCGGAAGATGATCTGATAAAGACATACGAGAAGCGCCAGCGTTACGAAGATGCTGCGGCGAGGTATTTACAAGGCAAAGTACCGCTCCTGCAATCTGCAAGATTGCGGGGACCATTTGGCAGAGAGACGGGATGGGTCAATCCATGGAGATATCAACATATAAAAGGACCAGATTGGTGGTATCCGGTATCTGGTGAAATACTCTTTACGCGCGCAAACGTTATGCAATGGGCAAAGACTAGTGGGCTTGGACATTTGAGTCCAGCTAAAGCGCTAGCTCGTTGTAAGGCCGAAGCAGCAGCAGCAACAGAAGCGGATGCTGTGCATGGACTGATTAGTCCGACCGTGGTGGACTCGACCATTGCGCAAGGATGTTCTGGTTCTAATGGGAAAGAATATTTTGAAGAGAGCGGGAATGATATCGAGGATTCTGGTTCCGACATTGCTGAAATAACCGTGGATGAATGGTCATATTCTAATCGTCACGACAATTCAAGACTTCAGTCTGGACCTTCCACTTCTCGCACACAACATAATCATTCATTTTCAACTACAAACCACAACTCTGTTACCAGTTCTGGCGGACTACCTGGCAATGCGACTCGAGGTGCGAAGAGAGCGCTGGATTCACAATGGCTGAAGTCCAACATTTCCAAGCGCACTAAATTAGCTTCACCACCCATTTCAACACCCACACCCATCTTCGACATTCACGTTGACCAGAATAAAAGGCCTCGTCAAGCGCCCGCGAAGTATGGCAGCACATCTAGACATGCGACCTCTGATCAAGAGAGCGAAATTGGCGAGTTTCATCATAAAATGGCAGCACAACGGTTAGACATGCAAGATGTGAGTACTAGTATAAGGGATGATTTTATACCAGGAAGCAGAGGAGTGCAAGAAGGTGCTGAGCCTGCGTCACTGGCTGTATCCATGGATAATTCTGGAGGGCAGATTATGGTCAATAAACGAAAGCGAGTTCCTGGCTTAGAGCACGCGCGGGCAACGTGGGAATCTCTGCAACCAAAAAGTTATCGAGCGCGAAATGGGTCACATACTGAAGGGACTCCTGATAGCACCCAATTGTACAAAAAACATGGAGCTTCAAAGGGTCTCAGCATACTTTCTATGTTACTTGATTCAGACTCGCATGCCATGGTCAAGAATGAAGCAGAGCCAAAATTCTTCCGTCAGATAAGCCCTGGCCCGCAACATCGCGGCCAATCTAAGACAATAGCGCCGAGGAGAAGGTCATCTCTACCGCTCCGCACAGACTCCCGGAGTGGAGAAGATGTGCGAGAATCAAATCGCATACTGCCTTCCGAGGACCACGAAGTTATTGACCAGATTCACAATTACTCACAAGAATCAAATTTTGCCTCTATATTAAAGATATCAGCTGGAAAAGAAAAGACATCCTGGATTCTACCGAAGTCCCGATTGTCGCGCTCAGATCTTGAACCTGAAGATTTATCACCAATCCTTTCAGAATCTCAAGATTCCATATATCAAACTCCAGCCGTCAATGATAGTCGAAACAGCTTTGTCACCGAAGTTGCACCATCGACCCGAGGGCTGGAAACATTTCAGTTCCGCAAGAAACGGAAGTCGAAGATTAGGGAGAAGAATAAGCATGATCACAACTCTCTTGACAAGGTATATTCTAGCATAGAGCCAGCATCCTCTAGAAATGGTCCGCTGGACAGTCCTACTCATGACCATGAGGAGAATTCACACCAAGAGGCTCCTCAGCTATCACTTGATTTTGTAAACATTAGTACACTTAAAACAGAGGTCATTGAGCTAGCAGGTCAAGCTAAAGGAGTGTTGCATGATCCCACCCCGAGATCATCTCTGAACCAGATTCCCAAGGAGATTCAAAGTCCACAAAGCACCACTTCTCCCTGTAGGTCAAGTTCGGGTGATTGGACTACCAACTTTCAGACTCCAAGAGTAGCAACTCCGAAAATCCCAACGCCAACAGTTCCAACGCCGTTTGGATTCGAGATGTCCTTCGGAGAGAGAATGTTTCTCGGTGGAACTTTGGAGTTCACTTCTGTGTCGCCATCTCGACGAGCCTCACTTCCGAAGGCAGCCTCTCCAAAGGTTTTCTCCAGGCAAGCCATCTCTCCAAAGCCACCGAGTCCGAAAGCACCCACCCCAAAGTTACCTACAAACATAACACCTCTTAATTCAACAAGTGGGGTAGAAGCTAGTCCGACAAGGCAGGCGGAAACGGCAACAAATGCTCAGATACAGGCACAGAGGACCCCTTCTGCGGAAGGAAGTTTACGCAGTAGAAAATCCAAGGACTCTGACATGGCGGACGATGCTCGGCAAAACATTATAGCTACAGTACAAACAAGTCAGAAAGATCAGAGGCGCACTTCTCAAGAAGGCGCAAGACTGACAGAGCCGCAGTTATCGAGATCTGTGACATCGCAAATCAGTTGGATCGAAACTTCTCAAATCCCGCCTTCCTTGGAGTCGAATCAGCAACAACCTATTATAGTATATGTATCTGGAAAAGTTGATAAATCGGCTGTAAAATTATGCAAATCAGGACCACCGAAGGTACAGTCATCACCATTAAGGCCACAAAAAACCCCAAAAACATCGCAGCAGTCACCGGGAAGGTCACAAATACTACCGCAGCTGCGCACAAGAATATCTCATCTTCAAGAGGCAGATCCATTTGATGTCAGCACACAGTCTCATGATTCTGCACTTGCTACAAGTCCGCCCAAAAAGCCCCAATCTCCTCAGGTGCTGATAGGAAGTCAGTTGGACACTCATGCCGAGCATATAGAGAGAAATGACAATTTAGAGCATCAAACTTTTAGGGGTCGTCAAAGCTCATTTGAATATTCTGCTAAGAATAACGAGATAATTTTCAGCGATGATGAGGACAATGATGATCTAAATGTTTTCCATAAAATCACTTCGCAAAACGAGCAAGATTCTGCATCGCAGCTTGCAGGAGATATTCACGCCAGCCACAAGGTAACTCTACAAAAGGATCAAGCCTTGGTACCGGGAATCGTGCATGAAACTGCAGATAATGTTGATACCGTGCAGAAGATAGCTTCACAAGGAATACCGGAAGCTGAGGAAAGCCCATTCAAAGCATCCTATGTACCAATCGCCAAGACCTGCGAAGAACCAGCGAAAATTGTTAAGAGAGGACTGGATTTGCCACAGATTGCCCAAGCTACAACTCCAGTTATTCAAGACCCACAAAGTCCATGGGCCATTAGTCACATCGATCACAACCCGTTCGCTATTCCTACGAAGTCCCTTGTTGAATCGTTCGTAGTTGATGGACCAGATGAAGAATCGTTTGCAGTAGGTGGCAGCTTTACCGAGTACGAAGGCGCTAGGATAGGGCTGGATTGGCAACATGTTGATAGACCTGCGACACCAGATGACAATGACGAGATTAGGCCATTCAGAGATCTTGTTACTCCACCAGAACGGGATGTTAATAGAGGAGAATACGATCGTCCAGCAACACAATTACTCTATGACGAAGCTAATAATCCGTGGAAGAGCAATCTTAGGAACCCAGCCTCCGGAAAATCTACGAAACGAGTTTGCTTCGGTGTGCTTCCCCTCGATGAGAGAGACGATTCTGATATTAGGTCCTCTCTGCCGAAAGCGCGTCCTATTTCACCACCCCCATCAACAATAGTGGGATTAGATGATGAAGAGCTGAGCGAGGAAGGTGACGACATGACTAAAGCAAACACGCTGGCAAACATGCCCAAGGTCGCGATCCCTAGATACAGGCCTGTCCTTACAGGGAGAAAATACAATATGAACGAATCTCCCGTCAAAATAAGCAGTCCTCCACTTGAAGCCATGGCAGAGGCCTTCATAGCAGCAGATCAGGAGCTGTCATTGGAGCTAGAACGAGAACAGACATCATTTGATAGCCCGACCCGACACCTGAAGCCTATGAAGGAAGCACGCACCAATGTTGCTTCGCAAGAAATTATCGATGATCCTAATTCTATGGATTCATTCTCAATTACGCCAGCTGGTAAAGTCAAGAAGGTTTCTCGTCACGATGAGGTCTTTAGTTTAGATGATATAATGGGCGATATTGAGGGTTGGTCTGTTGAGGCAGAGCTTAAGCAAGCCAGTAACGAAACGAATTCTAGGAAGCACGGTGCAAAAAGAACACCAAAGAGGAGAGAACGGCTCAGTGGATTTAATAGTGTTTGGTCATAACTAGTCATGTAATGGGGAAATTGTACATGGGATGGATCCTTGCCATTCAGAGACTCCCCTTCAATCTGCTTGAACGGCGTCACGGGGTCACGGGGAAACAGGGACACAGGGACACAGGGACATAGGGCTTGGGTACAATCGGAGGGACACAGAACCTTGTAGTTCAAAAATTGCGGGCGTAGGAATATGGTTGACACTTTTTAGACCGATATGTGGGTGTTGGCTCGCTTTTGAGCAACACATACCTAGAGATACCCTTCATAGCAATTGTTTTCCTGATGCGGAACTCAGAATCCAACATCCCACTCTCCTTATCAGGACCTGGGAAAGTGTGCCTCATGCATTTGGAAATTCCTTTGGTATGTGTTCCGATGCCATTCGCATAAATACGGCATTGGCGATCCACGAGATTCGAGACTCGCATAGGTCGGTCGTTGTTCGGTTCACGAGATATCGTCAGTATACCATCACTGTGCAACTATGTCATCCTTGAACAAGGAGATACGGCAAGGTCGTACAAATTGTGTAATACTAATACAGTTATTGATGGTATCCAATAAACAAGATCAGCCAGACGTGAAAGACAACGCATTGTGCGTACAGTACGATAGGGGGTGGTCAGAACTGAACGTCCACCCCCTGCACTCGCTTAAGGGTCTTCAGCGTCTTTATAGTGCGCAGTTCTAATCATGCAGCCCTGAAAGTGCCCTAAAAGTGCGTAAATAAAGGCACGCTGGACAGGGGGTGGACGTTCAGTTATGACCACCCCCTATCGTACACAAGAACACCGGATGAATGATTCATCAAAATTGGGCAGATTCCGTATCTCCCGGGAGGGTTTCTCCCATAGTTTTTCTCACACCTCGCGTTCCTGATCATTGGAGGGATGGTGGTGCTGTTTGGGTTGGAGGAACGAGGGCATGAGCGGTGAACGACGAACGACGAACGACGAACACCTCATTCCTAGCGCATTCGATCACGTTGCTAATCGATAGGCCGAAAGCGAGGCATCGAACCCGTGTACCGTAGACCA
Source organism: Pezicula rhizophila (assembly GCA_022190145.1). Lineage (NCBI taxonomy): Eukaryota > Fungi > Ascomycota > Leotiomycetes > Helotiales > Dermateaceae > Pezicula > Pezicula rhizophila. The sequence continues at coordinate 28,099 of JAJONI010000196.1, forward strand.
GCTTGGCACCGACACTTTCTTAACAGATCTGGTTGATGTGCCTGTGCTCGTGCTTGTGGTGCAATAATAGGTTATAAGTCCCTGAGGACCACTGTACTACTGTGTTATTTATTATGATTATTATGATTGTATGAGGCAACGCGCGGTTGGGCTGGAAAGAAGAAGCCAAAACAATTAGGGCGGGCAGCTACTCGTAGCAAAGAGAGTAATTGACAGTTCCTTGGGCTTGGGTAGGAGTAGTAGTAGACTGTATGTATGTACTATACTTGTACATGTCCTGAAAGTCTGGCAGGGGTTTTGTTCGGTTTCAACCTTAGGTTTTCCGGCATTTGGTCTGTAAGTGGAGAATTTACGCCGTCATCGCACACACACACACACGCCTGCGGCATGCTGCCCCATGCTGCTTCGCCATTTTGTTTTGTCTGGCCTTGTACGAATTTCGAACTTCGAATTTCCCACGTTTGCGATACCATACAATCTTACTACCCCCATACGTAACGACGGTCTGCCCCCCTTACGGCGTGAACCCATACAATCCTTTGCCCAACGCAACGTGATAGCGTAAGTCCCAGGAGAAACATCCCTACAGAAACTCTCTGCGCGGCCCGTCGCAATCTTATGCCGGAGAACCTTGTCCCCATCATTACCTCTTACCACAGTCTTCAGCCTGTGCCATTGAAGGCCCTACATCTACGAATCATTCGACCACATTGCTGGAGCATTCGATAGATGTCCGCCTCATGAGCTTGACACCTCCTGAGCCCGAACATGCGGCACTCACCGCATCGGTGAGCACTGATGAGCAGGGCCAATCGATCTCTCGGGATGGCCATGACAAAAGCAAAAGTCCACCCAGGACACCTCCTGCTCGTTCCAAACCGACTTCTTTATTATCACAAGCTCTAGCAGCTCGGAGACAGGAAGACGCTGCGCAGTTGACCTTATCTTTAAGGAGCGGCCCTACCGAAGCTTCCACAAGCTCATTACAAAACCCTACTCCTGTAGCACAGCACAATGGCGTACACACTCTAGCACGTTCCGGCGGCTCGACGAACGATATGGCGATGGTTATAACAGCGCCTTGTGTGCTCTCTTCGGGGTCTACCCTCAGTTTGGGCGCCACTCCTACATCCAGTCCAATGACTCTCAACTTCCATGACATGAATGACATCAACTCGAGACTCCAGAGCCACCGAGATTTGTTGAACAGACCTAGAGGGCGCGGCACGTCTTTAGAACGTACAGAGAGAGAACAGAGATATGGCACCTTACCCAAAGGTTCTACCAATTCTGGAGATACTGGTTTCAATACCCCTCCTGCACCGCCGAGCCCAACATCCTTGAATGCCATCTCAACAACTCCGCCAACCGATGGTGTGCGTGCCAAATACAGATCTTGGAGAGATGTCCGGCCAGGCATGGGTGCTGAGAAGGCATGGTCAATTGGTCAACAGGGATCGGACGACAATGAGGGTGGTCAAGTTGAGAAGTCTATTAAAGATTCCCTTGCTGGCATCGAGCCCAACAATCGCAGTCGGAAGGCCAGTCACAGCCTACGGTTCTTCAAAGAGGGCCTTCCAGAGGACAAGACGAAAAAGCGAGATAATAAGGGCAGGCTCTCTAAAACAAGTAGCTCTCGGGGAAATGGAGGCGATCCAGAAAGGTATTCTACACCAACTGTTCTAGAAGAGGGTGGTTCACCAGAGCCTTCAAGGATCGTTGGTGGCGAGCAAGGTTACTTTGATATCTCTACAGAGACAATTACAGAGGGCGAAGAACTCAAGGCAATGCCTGCTCAGCTTCTTGTTGACATACGAAAAACACATAACCTGACGCCTGGTGCTGCAAAAGGCACCTCATTTTCACGTAGTATACCGGTGACTGAAGCAGAGCGAAAAAAGGCCGTTTGGGTTGAAGGAGAGTTGTCTGGCCAAGAAAAGTCGACCAAGCCACCAAGAATCGAGGAGACCCAGGGTGAACGAGCTGCTACATCACCTACCAAGAGTTGCGACGAGGAAGACTCTGGCGAGGAACAAATTTCATCAGCTTTGTTTGTGCCTCATAAAACACCCCATGATTCACCCGAGCGCGAGCGAGACGTCTTCAGCTCCAAGCTGACTAGGTCTGGATTTCCTGAGCCCCTTCGCTCTGATGACTCTGATTCGAACACGCAAGATTGGTTAGAGGAGCATCAAGTACCTCCTCGCGAAGTTGAGAGCAGCCGCCCTCCCGATGACGCTCAATTGCATTTTCCAATGCCTTCTGTTCAAGGGAAACAATCAAGTCTGGACCCCAAGAAGAATGGCTTTGCTGTAGAGCCTCGGGAGTTATCAAATTTGGACCGCCATCTTAAGCATGCCGCTGACACAGGATATATGCCCAAGGGCGAGGAAGCTAGTCCGCCAGATTGTGAAGATACAACTCCCACAGGTTCCTTGAAACAGAGTCATCAAATTATTCCCATAGATCTTCCGCGTGTTCACCAGCACCAGGAAGAGTCTAAACAGCCGTTAGAAGCAATTGAATTGGTTCCATATCGACACCAAGTTGGTGGTCATACTACTATGTGGCGATTTTCAAAGCGTGCTGTTTGTAAGCAGTTGAACAACCGTGAGAATGAGTTCTATGAGAAAGTCGAACGCTATCATCCTCATTTGTTGAAATTTTTACCAAGGTATGTATAATTTTATGGCCTTCTTTAATCCAAAAGCTCCAAGCTGAGTCTAGCGAAGACCGCCCACGACGCCCCCATATCCCGAAATATTTACATTTGCTAACGAAGTTATTTCAATTTTTTTCTAGATATATTGGTGTTCTCAATGTTACTTTCGAGAGACAACAGAGACGCAAATCTGTGAGGAAAGATGGCTCTGATTCGGGTCTTGAGAAAGGACAAGATAATGCAGTCACTGGGACGGAGGAGCAAGCCAATGGTAAATCCTCGGAAGCTTCAGCCTCAAATGGTCATGCCATTACAGGCGAAGAACGCCCTAGAATGATTAGCCAGTCACTGCAATCATCTTCCGTCCCAGTACCAACAGTGACATTTGCTGATAATAGACACATCCTCCCATCAAGCTTCTTACAACCCCATCCGCATTTGATAGATCCCCAGAATCTGTCGAAGAGCGATACTTCGGCGCTAACCACAGCCGCTCGTCGTGAACTCGGTCAATCTCAGCCACCTTTACCCGACAGCGACTTTACTTTCCGGCCCAGTTTGTCAGACAAACATGCAGTCAGTTGGGGTGCCACTTCTGTCAATAAGAAATTGCGCAATCAAGTCTTCGGGGAAGCATTCCAAGCCCCAGTTCCAATTCATCGTTACAAAAATCCTGCTTCCAAACATCGTTCACTACCAAATCGTCATGGGTCTACTCTACGGCCGTCAATGTCAGAGTCAAGCCTAAAGATAAATCAACAAACTCAGGCTAATTCTGGACAACCGCCAGAAGAGTCTATCAGGAGAAGGGCCATGAAGACCGCAGCTGCACGTAGGACCAGCAATGTTGATTTGACCATGACGCCTCTACAGCCTATTACGTCCAATGCAACTGAAGAAGACCTTAGTAACAATGGGGAGGATGGTTGTTTCAATGAAAAAGCAGGTACAAGTGCACCAGAGTATGATGAAATTGCGAGGTCTGAGGAAGGTTCCAAAGGGAGTCGACCAAGACGCTATTCCAGTGGCGGGCTTCGCCGTAAACCTTCTGAAGTTGCTGAAAGCAGAGGGAACCTAAAATACTTTGTGGAAGCTGACGACCCTGGATACAAAGGTGATGAGGAAGACGTCTTTACGATGGACCCGGAGCCTATGAAGAAGCATGTATCACCATCCATTGTCTCAGAGCAAAACGAGCAATCTCTACCCGGACCCCAACGTGAAGGGTTGAGCGCGACATCTCATACATCAGATAGCGGCTGCGTTGGAACAATGCTCCCTGCTGCCCCCACTGAACCTCCGAAGTTACTTGACATTCCGCGACCTGTTAACCCCACAACAGCGCGGACTCAACTTGACAAGCGTGTGGAATACTTTCTCCTCCTTGAGGATTTAACTGCTGGCATGAAGAAGCCATGCATCATGGACTTGAAAATGGGCACTCGTCAGTACGGTGTAGATGCTAATGAAAAGAAGCAGAATTCTCAGCGGAAGAAATGCGCTGAAACAACGTCGAAGGAACTTGGGGTCAGGGTTTGCGGTTTGCAGGTGTGGGATGTAAAAACTCAAGCTTACATCTTCAAAGACAAATATTACGGCAGAGATCTTAAGGTCGGTCGCCAATTCCAGGATGCCCTAACGCGATTCCTGTACGACGGCGTTGATTACTCGAGCGTCTTACGCCATATTCCCACCATTCTTGACAAGCTATCGCAGCTTGAAAAAATTATTCGTGGTCTTGTCGGTTACCGGTTCTATGCTGCTAGCCTTCTCGTTTTCTACGATGGCGATACACAGCAGGAAATTGAGGAGAGCGACAGTACCGCTGGTGAGAAGGACCCCACTGAAGTAAAAAAGAAAAAGAAGGAGATTGATTTCAAAATCGCCGACTTCGCAAATTGTGTTACTAAGGAAGGATTAAATATCAGCGAGAAGCCCTGTCCTCCTCGACATTTGGATTTGCCCGATAAAGGGTTCTTGAGAGGTCTTCGAAGCCTGACGAATTATTTCTTGGCTATTCAGGAAGAAATTCGAAGAAAGGAAATGGCGATGAGAGGGAAAAAGGAGGGTTGGGAGAACGGACAGGATGATGGATACGAAATCATTGACGACGAAGACGAAGGTGGTATGAGCTATTAATGGATGGTTGGTGATGATATCTTTCCTTTCTAAGAGCCAAAGGACTATGGTTTGTATGTTGTAAGACAGGTGACGCGAATAGGGTAGGTAGTTGGAGTTGGCTCTTGCATTCTTGCTTCATAGGCTGGCGTAAAGAGTTGCATTGGTTGGGGCTTCGCGCATACCCTTGCATTGGATCGGCGTTTTGTGGACTCGTTGTACCGATTGGGTACAGTATGGTTGGGAGATTGGATGGAGCACCAATAGATACCTTGTGCCCTGGCTCTCGGGAGCCATGAATTAATTTCTTTAGCTTTCTTTTACTTTGCTTTACTTTACTTTTACCCTTTGCGTGTGTCGCCCTTCCGTGGTAATGTTCAGCTGAGGAGGAGGAGCCTTCGGACTCTTCGTAGTCTTCGTACTGTATCATGATAGTAGTATCCGCATCGACACACCTACAGAATCTATCCCACAAGATCCAACTCCACTCCCACCCTTCTTGTAGGGGGAAAAAAACAAAACCAAAAAACAAACAAAACAGGGTCCTTTATTTCAGAGTCGCCATTATTCAGAAAGTCGTACACCTAGGTACCTAATCATTCCATCCATCCATGTGTGTTTTTGCCACGGGTTTGCTGGATTTGCTTGCATTGTACCTGCCTGCGGCCCCTACTCGCCCTACAAACTACTACTACTACTACTACCTGTACGGAGGCCACGGCAAAAAGTTACCAGAATGCCAAGCATTACAGGGGTAGAGTCTTGGTATCGCCCCACCACCTATTTTGTATAGAAAATTAATGTATTATAACTATATTATTAATGCTAATGGACTCTATCTAAGTTCTTTTTCCTCCTTAATATAGACTCCTTATATTTATTACCTTCTTCTAGTCTAATAACCTCTTATATATAAATAGAAATCCTTTCTATCTATTTTTA
>JAJONI010000197.1:0-26692 GCA_022190145.1 Pezicula rhizophila
TGTGGGTGGTGGGAGTGATAGTGTAGTGGGGAAGACACGACGCGTTTCGCAAATTACGCGAAAACCACGGATAATTGTGGTCGGGCACTGTATAAGACGGAAGCTAGTGGTGAATTGCTTGAATTTCTATAGAGGAAAATAGGTAATATTTATATACAAAATAAAGAGTAAGATCCGGCATATTCATAGTGCTTAGTGATCATTATAGAAAGAGCTGGAATGTATGTGAAATCAATACAATATAACTGGATTGTGAATGCAGAAAGAGTGTTTTTCTGATGCAATCTATATTGCGCCCTCTATTGATATATAGTGGCAACAACGTCAATGGTAGCAACCATGTTTTATTTGGCAACAGTTCCTGCTGGACCATGTCTGTCTGATGATCCTAACTCTAGCAGCGCAAACGTACTTCCCTCAAACTCGGCTTCGAGTAAGGGCCGATCGGCAACAGGACATCGATTGGGGAGTACCTGCAGGTCAACAACTAAAAGGTTTGAAGCTGAAGGATGAACTCGTGCGAGAATTCTGGCGGATACTACTCCAAATGTTGGCGAGTGCGCCTCTCTAACAAAGGCATCAGCGAGGGCAAAGCTGGACTACAACCCGGTTCACTGCAGTGTACGCACTCACCTTTTAAAACGCTGAGCAAAGAAAATGAAATTCCCTGAACAGCTGGACATTTCAAGATCTAATAACCCTTCTATTAGAAATGATTAACCGAATTCGAGCTAGCCTGCTCCTGCTCCAATGACCCCTGCACTGGAGCTTGGAGCAATAGAGATACTGGCGTGATGCTAATCACGGGGAACGAGCTGGACGTAATGGCACGGATAATTACTGTGGCACATACAATGATGGAGAGGGAGATGAGGATGAAGACGAGTCTGGGTATGATGAGGTGAATGACATTTAAAAGGGGTGTCCGTCAGACGAGATGATGTCAACTAACTATCGTCGTATCCTCGGGTTTGTGAGGACGTGGATGGAAATAGCACTCTTTCACAGCGGTGCTTTGATAAGCTTTTCTTTCGTGCGAGAAAACGGATCGTGAAGCGTAGCTAGTCTTTAGCTTTGAGCACAACTTCGCTGCTCGATCAAATAAAATGCGGTATATCTATGACATAGATATGCAACCATTTGGTAGCTTTTTGATTCGATTAACCCCTCCCCACCCAACCCCCCACCACCGATACTTGAAGGAGCAACTAACTCTACTTTTCAAGTTCCAAAGCCTTTCATGTGGAGTGGTGCAAGGTCCGGACTTTGGTGGCGTTCCTCGGGGAGCTCGCTTAATGTGGTTCATCAGTACGTACAACGCTAGGATGTAGTTCCGCAAGCCACAACTACCTCTTTCTTATATTTACCCTTCTCAAGTTAGGAAAGGATACAGAGGCTTTATGCAGCCAAGATATCAGGAACTTTACACCGAGGCTCAAGGCGGCTCAAATCTCAACAAGGGCTTGTTTAGGTCGCACGTATACTTAGTCTGTCAACATGTTAAGACTATGTAAGCCACGCCGTCCCCTTTTCAACAGTGAACAAATTCTCAAAATCACGTCTCATTTTGTCTTTGCATTTCAATTCTCAATCCTTTTTTTTGTTTTGATACCTACCATTACATTACGTTGGACCTTAGTCTTTAATATTCTCACGCTCACGACCGGCTTCGCATTACCACAAAGTGGCAACGGTGGAGAAACTTCTAAAGTTCTCATCGGAGATCTTGTAAAGGGAATCACAATACCAATCTTTCAAACAATAGCAAACATTCTCGTCGGCGATGAAGCAGTCCAACTAAGCACACCATTGGTACACCATAACTAGCTAGTTGGGGCACTGTAGCAGCTTGTAAAAATCCAACCGATAAATTCTGTATCTGGTATGCCATATCAACTGAGCTCACAACAGCATTCACAGGGCGAACAGGTTGATACAACGATTCAGCCCAAGCAGCCGTCAGATTAGGATTCCACGATACAAGAACCTGGAGCAAGAGTCTAGCTGCAGCAGGACAGGATTTCAGTAGTGCTAATATTAGTTTTGTACTATTCAACGAGATCACTAGGAGTGAAAACAGAGGCTTAGAAAGCATTCTTACTTTTGCTATTCCGTTGCAGAAGATATATGGCCTTATTAAATTAAAATATAAAATCTAATTTATTGGCATATGAGTAATCATGCAGTTGTTACTTGTCCATTGGGACCGAGGGTGAGGACTTTTGTTGGAAGACAGATATACATTCAATTCACTGGAATAGATGCCCAGCTGACTTGAACTTTAAGGACGCAACGAAAGCCTTTCCTAATGGCCTCCTCCCAAGTGTATCCAGCGACGTATTAACACGAATCGCGCTGTTGCATCACATTCGCCATTATACGAATTGGCCAACTCGGCACATCGACTTGATCAAGTTGACGTTATATTGATCAATTCGATAAGTATAAGGAAATCAAGTTTAATATAAAAATTGAACTCTTTCTCTTTGGAGAACAAGGAGGAGAAGGGTTTTAAGGAAGGTGCCTTAGGCTTGATCGAGTACCAGGAGAAATCTGTCTAAATTGTAGCATGATTAGTATAAACTTAGTTGTTTGATATAGGATCTTTAGAGCATTATTTTGGGCTCTAAAATGGACAACCGAAATGGAGTGTGGAATGACTTTTAAAGTAACCTCGAATATTGTCTCGAAATGGGCTCAAATATGGAGTAGTTGTTGTGCCCAGTGTGACGTTGAATTGACCAATTATCTAGATAATTGAGGGGAGCGGTGCAACAGCGCTCTTCGTCCACAAAACCACCTCAGCACAGGTCATGACAGCCCTAGTAGGCGCACACAACCCCAAAATAATTCTTCGTCAACCTAGCATAAACCGGAAAACCATAAGACTGCACGCCCGGAAACTAGGATGTAAATTTCTACAATGAGACCCTTCAAACAAAACCGCATCCTGGTAGTGCAGCGATGCGAGCTGCAGCACATGTCATTGAAGAAAGGAAAGGTAACTTCGAGGAAGACTTCACGGCGGGACCTTTATCTGAGCCGATGGTATGGAAAACTCAGCTATGTAGCCGTGAAAATTTTGAGGCCAAGATCGACAGAGGGGTTAGAGTTATCGTGGTATGTGGTATGTAGAATCCTAAAGTAGTAGATAGTGCTGTAACTTGTATAGAACTGTATATACCTGCTTGAAGTAGACGAAATGATCTCACAACGCTTTAATAGACTCACCCGAATCGAACGTCGTTCCCATCCTGGGAGATAATACGACTTTGGAATGATTGGAGTGTTATAAAGGTGGAATTACAAGAGACACTACTACATAAGTGTTATCCTTCTTAATCAGCCATGACCTTTTCCATCCACGGATATACCGAGGAGTTCGCAGCTGGATAACCCATGTGCAAAGCGTTGGGGAAGTAGCTAACATTTTGTATTAGTCACAAATCTTCGCCAGGTCCAGATTTACGTACCTTGCTTCCCTAGGAAGCCCTTTGTCTGACAAAAGCATCGAGTCCTCAATTGGCATCAGACCGTCATCATTTCCCTGAAGCCCAAGTTAATACTGCAGAATGTGAGAGTGCACCAGCATAACCTACATTAACCATAAGCAACTTCGTTGGTGGATTATTAATGATCCCATTCTCGAGCAACGAGAACTTCTTCTGCGCTCCTTCCTTGAACTCATCGAATGTCTTATAGCCATGCTTCATAGATATGGCAGGCCCAAGACTAAGACTGTCAGCATCTTCGTCACAGTACTCCGGAGCCAGAGCTTGACGTACGGAAAAGGGTATTCATGCCCATCAGCCTTCTCAATCCAATCACTTCCGAAAAAGTAATGCACACCAGCACCCTGCGCAACAACACCTCTCAGTCGATCCTTGTGCGTATGAGCAATTCTCACAGCATAATAACCACCACAACTCAAACCCCAGACCATAACCTTCTTCATATCGAACTGTCCTGAGCCTTCCATCCAATCCAGTACACTTGTCCATAGCCGGTCAGGACTCTCTGGGTCACTTGGATCAGCAGGTGAGTCTGCAGTACCCGGAATCTCAGCGATTACAGCCGCCCATCCACGAGCCAGGAACTCATTGGTACGTTGTGTATTGTCAGGCCGGTAACCATCTAACCCAGTAATGAGTAACACCGCCGGTACTTTCTCTCCATTCATACCCGCCTTTGGTAAACGGACGTAGACTGGGATCTCAGCTCGATCGCTGCCTTTCTTGCCGGTAAAAGGGAGCATCAACTCTTTTGTGGGCTCTTCCCAGTTACCGGCTGCTTTCAGATAGACTTTCTTTTGGGCTTCCCATGCTTTCCACTTGGAGTCGGAGTTCACGGATGGAAAAGCAGTGATGTAGGGGAAGCGAGCTATGCGGTAGAGACATGCCGCACGCAGGTATAGCTCTGAGGATAGTTCCGTGTTCTTGGCAGCGAAAGCATCATCGCCTTGTGCGGTGAGTTTCTCGGCAATGGGGAAAAACGCTTCGGTGTAAGCATCGCCATAGCCGTCATTAATATTGTTCTGCTTCCATTTCAGCAATTTTCTTTATCAAAGTTTCCAATTGAGGTATATACAGCGATCAGGTTCTCGAAGACAGGTTCGAAGTCCTCAAATTTCCCGTCGTGGAAGGGATACACGCTTAGTGTACACTTGAGTTGCTCGTCAGTCGTCTCTCGTTGAACTCAGTTACTTGGCTCTCAACATACAGGGAATTTCCACTTTGTTTCCCAAAGTGCTTTGATTCCATCGTGATGGGGCATTCGTTTATCAAATTTGTCGCCCAGGATCCATGGTTTTCCAGTGCCACTCATATTGATAGGAATTGATCAGGCGCGTATTGAATTCTCTTATTTTTCTGTTCACACAAGTGATCTTTAGGAAGTAATCACTTTTCGCTGACTTGGTTTTCTCTACATTTTGACCCCGCGATGACGTTCCTCCGAGCGCTTATAAAACATGTTATTGTTACACACAGACATCGTTGGTGGCATGTCACCTACTCTAGTGAGTTGCCGATGCGAGCGCGAGCAATAAGCACTATTGAATCAGCATTCGGACGACCTTCATGTGAGCACAGCGTGGTAGTGTGCGCAATATGACAGGCTTTCGCTTTTTCGGTCTTTCGGGGATACAGCTAAGTTATTACCTAGTGGTTACGCCATTTGACCTTGCATGCGATAATTTGTGACTTGGGCTTGTGTGGCTCGATGTCATGAAACTTGCTTATTACTTATTTAGGGGATCTGTTCGCGGTCACGGGAGCTTAATTTGGGCTGGTTGAGCAGAGATGAAATAATTGATGAGATGTGAAAGAGCGAGTTATCTACGCTATGAAAATAATGGCGCTGGGTGTTCAGGAAGGGAAATTTGTGTATCGTGAGCAAAACGGCGAGGAGTCGAAGAAAAATATTGTGTCGTTTAATCCAAGGGTGTCGTAAAGACGGCTTTACCGGTACTCGTTCCGAATTGTTTCTTTTCTGAGAGTTAAGTTATTCTTCCGAAAAGCTGGAATTACCTTTATTTTCGAGATATCACACTTGGAAGGAAGTAGACCAAAGTCCTCTTTAGTTTGAATCAGGGTATCCAAAATGGGAAGCACTTTGCAGTCAACGCTTAGTCTTTTCGCAACGATTTTTTCCAAGCAAAATTGCAGTAAGAATAATATATGGAAGGAGACTCTGAATTTCTTGACAAGAAAGAGTAGAAGTGGATAAAGATCCTTCCCAATGAGTGTTGGATCACGTGCCTTAGTCACAAACTTGCTGTTTTAGTTCGAAGCAGTTATACGTATATCAAGTATCGGTGAGCGTCCCAGTATGGCAACTGTGGAACCATTCAGAAGGGACGAAACTTCGTAAGTCAGTATAATTGACTTCGCAGTGACTGGTCGTCGTCAGTTGCTGTTTGATCCCTTCGTTTGATGTTCTTTAAGCGAAAAGGGAGCAAGAACCTCAAGGTAAGCGAGCATCGAGCTTGTTTCAACATCATCTGAACTTTTGACAGCACAATGCAAATCCAGCCTTACACGTATTTTTCAGATCTTCAGGATCCTCGGACATCATAATCTGAGAATATAATTTGTCAGTTCAAAGTCCTTAGGATCCGTTTTATACATGTTCTTCTCCTTCGGACTGATCCGGCATATTGATCTGCGTAGTGTCACTCTCCCGTCATCCAAAAAGGGAGGAAATCGGTAAAGCTCCCGGTTTAGGCCTCTCAAGCGACTCTTGTAGTCCCCCTTGGTAAGCATCATGAACTCGTAATTGATCTTCGGATTTCAGATCTGAAGTTCGGATGGATAAGCCGCGTCTTCACTCATATCAATCGACATAGCTTACACGAGATGAAGTAAAACAGCTCTAACTATCTTGAGTATTTTCCACCACAAATGCTGTGCATCGTATCAAAGAAGGTGACGTTAACCCTCCACTCTTGAATTCCAAAATCGTTCCAGAACATCTGGGCCCTTGTGTTTGCAATTGAATGTATACTTCACAACCTTACATTCAAGCATACAATCAAGGTAGAGAAATTCACATATAAGGCTTGTTCTGCACCAGTATTTCATCATCATCATCAGCTTCAGCATCATCTTCTTCATCTTCTCTTCACTCTACAGCCGGTCTGTTAATTGCAAATCAATAATCCATTACTACTCTCTTTATTGACAATTCCATTCATTCTTATATTTTCTACAAATACCGGTATCTTTAAATCTCGCCATCTTCAAAATGCAATTTTCAGCAGCTCTCATCTTCGCTCTTAGCGCTATCTCAGTTTCCGCATCTCCTCTCCCTGCCGACTTCTCTTCAGACTTGGTTGCTCGTGTAGACCCCGCATCCAACAATGGCGGAACTTCTGGACCTGGAGCCGCAGCCGGAGTAAGTCCAACACTAATAATCCTTCCTTTAACAGAATGACTTGCTAATTAGGTAATAGGCTGCAGCTGCAGGCAAGAATGGCCCTGCACCTAACAACGGCCAAACTGCTGGACCTGGAGCCGGTCCTGTCCCTGCTCCAGCAAACCCAAGAGATGTCTCTGAGCTTGTAGTTCGTGTTGACCCAAGTTCCAACAATGGCGGAACTGCCGGAGCTGGGGCAGCAGCAGGAGTAAGTTCATATACCTTCAGATTCAATCTCGAAACATTTTTTTCTCTCTTTTCGTTGCAAATACTGATGATATCTACAGGCCGCAGCATCTGGAAAGAACGATCCCGCTTCCAACAATGGAGGAACTGCTGGACCTGGAGCAGCAGCAGGAGTAAGTTCATGTACCTTCAGCTTCAATCTCGAAGTCTATTGTTTCTCTTTTCCATAGCAAATACTAATGATATCCACAGGCTGCAGCATCGGGAAAAAATGATCCCGCTTCCAACAATGGAGGAACTGCCGGGCCTGGAGCTGGCGCAGGAGTAGGTTATCCAATCTTCGGCTGGGGAGCAAGTATACTGATCATGTCACAGCGCGCTGCTGCCAACCCACGAGACTTGGAGGTTCGCGTAGACCCAGCATCTAACAACGGTGGAACTTCCGGACCAGGAGCTGCCGCTGGTGTATGTTCATATCCTATCGATCTCTTAGAGACATATTTGTCGTAACAGATACTAATGAACTCCCAGGCCGCAGCATCAGGAAAGAATGACCCGGCATCCAACAACGGAGGAACTTCCGGTCCTGGCGCTGCTGCAGGAGTAAGTATTCACTTACGAGAATAAGGGACTCTGAATTGTGACTAATTTGAAATAGGCTGCTGCTTCTGGAAAGAATGACCCTGCTACCAACAATGGCGGAACTGCTGGCGCTGGTGCCCCAGCTGGAGCTGCGGCCGCTCGCCAGGGAACGAATTAATGTATTGTAATGATTAACTGTATACAACGCACAGCATGGAGTGGGAACTGAGAGAGTTAGATACCTTAGGTCTCTTGGGATCTTTGATGAACGATGAATGATAAGTCCAGCACCTTGGTTGGCAAAAGCCTGGGGTTGGAGATAGACGACTTGGGAATGGTGTTGCTTACATGATGCATAGCGGTGGAGTTATCTCATTGTTGGAATGAGACCTTTATAAATGGTCTATATAGATGAAACCCAAACAAATCTCAGGGACATTACCTTTATGCCTTTTCCTTACAACCTGTCAATACTTTCTACACTGAAAACTCGTCGTCTACTTCCATCCATTCCACATAAGCGACATTATTTGATCCTGGAGAAAACACATTCACCTGGGCTAATTACTTAGCATATCTGAGCTCTCTATAATTGGCTGACTCCTAAGAATATGTTGAACTGGGAATTCTTGCATAGAAACGGATAAGGAATGCCGAACAGTGACGATACGTGTCAACAGTAGCAGGTGTAACTCGTCCAAAAAAAAAAAAAAGATCTTCTAGAGAGTTTTTTGCTGGCTGGAAGGATCTTCTTTCGCCCTCCATTTGGTTTTCGACAAGAAGCAAAGCATTATCACCTTTGCTAAATTAAAGACAAAAAATATCTTCCGTGACATTGCAATATATATATATATACAAATCTTCACCTCTTCAAAAACCCTAATTTACAGCTTCTCTTATACAGCTTCCCTGAGAAGACTACACTGGCGGGTACACAAGTTTTGTATTTTTGTCAGGGTGGTATTGAGTCCATGTATACACTTGCACAACGTTTACGATAGTCTAGCTTTTGGTAATTTTCTAGAAAAGCTGGTTTAAAGAAAAACTAGACTATTCGTTTAGCTAATGAAGTAGACTATTGGTCTAAAAAGCTAACGCTCGAGGAAGTTATAGCAGGGTTACGACGGGGTTAAAACATAGGGGCTAACGCCCGAAATCTTCTAAGAAACTGGTTTATTTAGCTTCCCTAGCTCATCATAGACTATTGTTATCGTTTTGCTTGCGTAATAACTGGACTGTTTTTGGTTCCTCCTCTTAAGCACAATTTGACCTAGTACTGCTGTCCTTAGGTGAGTACGCCTCTTCTGTCTGGTAGTAAAGGTAGCTTGTCTTAGCATTTAGTCAGGTAGGTGAATAAGTGACTGTCGAAGCGCTTTAATACTCTAGCTGATATAAATCTACCAAACTAGTGTTCTGCAAGGTGTGTTGTTAAATTGTACAGGAGAAGAAATTCGTACGCTGTTAACACTTTAAAATTGAGGGAGAGGTCTACTTGCGCCGGACGGCATGGCCATTGCGGACCTTAAACTGTCTCTTGGAACGTTGAGAATTATGCAAGTATATTACTTAATTGATCAAGGAGGTTTGGTTGGCACCAGGGAATATCGTGGTTAAGTAGATTAACGAACATCTCGGGTATTTCCAAATAAGGTTGAAGACTGCTAGGCCACAGGCTATAGTATATACCTCATCCTAGTATAGCGATAAGCTTTTAAGTAACTTCTTATAGGATATACCTAGGATGAGGAACCCAATGGATGGGTAACTGGCTAAGCATTTTGTGACTAAGCCATGTTCATCTTCAAAGTCAACTCCTCTTTTACTGAGTTTCATGGTAGCGATGTACGGACGTCCTATGGCTATCGGCAACGACAACTGGAAGACACACCCATATTTGCACGTGAGATCCCTGTCGAGTAGGCGAAGTCGACAGATGCTTCTAACGGCAGCCAGCAGACAGTGAAAGTCAACTCAGCGTCTGATAGAATATTATGCAACCATATCTCATCCCATTACCGATGGCCACATTTTACAATGCACGATCCAGCTCCGCTTCCGCATCCAATCGTCTGTGTGGTGCCGGTATTCTAGCGTGAACCGTGTACTTTGTAATAATAGGGATCACAAAATACACCAAGCGCTGAGCAACAACCACCCCTTAACGAGATGGCCGTTTAGAAGTAAGCTTTTTGCAACCACCAAAGCTGCTGAGAACAAATATTCTGCGTCTACGCAGTTACTGGCATGAGTCAGTAAAAAACACCAGACTCTCTCGTAACCGAAGCCACAAACTCAGATTCGAGATGAATTCGTTCTGAATCAATATTTCTTTCCCGGCGGTTCTCCTGTCGGTGATATTGATACAAATTCCAATATCTAGATGACTTCACAGCACGCCATGTGTCGAATGAGCACAATTTATCGCGGTAGCGATGTGATCCGCTTTCGGTTTACCCTTGAGGACTGAGAGCTCGGAAAGAACTAGCACGGGATTCAGAGCGGCTTGTTCATAAGTTGATAATGTATTATTGAGAGAAAGCACAGTCGTTATATTTGGAGGTTCTTAATGAAATTTGGCGGAAGAGCCAGAAATGGTATGACGGAAGGGCCATTTCTGGCTCTTCCGCCATATGTAAAACAGACAGCTGGTTGGTGGGGTAGAGTAACAACGACTCGTACGACACATCTTGCAAGTATTAAACAATTAAGTACAGTACAGTACAGTACAGTACGGAGCGGATGTCTCGATCCTGGCCCGATTAACAGCCGGCAGTTCCAGGTTCATCCCTTGTAAACACGTTTTTCGATGATCTTTATCTGCTTTAGCGATCTATCGGAAATTAATCAAAGCACCACTTCAAATGTCTTTGGCGATTTGAAGCGACAGCATCAGATTTCGGCTCCATTATTGACATGGAGTAGCATTACTGTACTCTATGCCCTGGAACCAAATAAACCTTCTCGAATCGCGGATTTTCTTCCCGGGCTCGAGGAAATCCACGTGGGATTAGAACTCTAGGACGTATACAATACGGAGATGGCCAAGGGGTAGGTAAGTGGGTAGGTAGGTTGAGCTTAGACAAAATCCATTTTTCTAAAGATCTTGTCAACTTGGCAATGGAGTGTATATAATTGTGTCCACGGTACGTCGAACGGTTTCCTCTTCACCATCCAACTTGATCATCCAACTACCCACATTCCTTTTTCAAGTTCCTCACTTCATTCACCATGCGTTTCCAAACCCTCCTTCCATTCGTTGGCCTTGCAGCTGCTCTCCCAGCAACAGGATCTTCAAAGGGCCTAACCAAGCGGGATACCAATACCACTATTGTTATTTCTCCCGGTGCATGGCTTCTTGAAGAGCAATGGGATTCTTTCCGTGCTCAACTGTCTGATGCTGGCTACACATCCCAGGTGGTATCTCACTTGTCTGTCGGAGTCAACTCATCGGCCGGTCTTGCAGAGGACACCGCTCATCTCCAGGCTGCTCTTGAGACACTTGCTGATGAAGGCAAGGATATTGTCTTACTCGGCCACTCATACGGTGGAGCTGTTATTTCTAGTGCCACCGAGGGCTTGGATTACGCTACCCGAGCAGCCGCTGGCAAGACAGGAGGTGTTCTCCTCAACGCCTACCTAGCAGCATTTGTTCTTCCACTGGGCGACAGTCTTTTAGACTTGCTCGGCGGCTCTCCACTTTACTGGATGGATGTCGAGGTAAGTCGCTTAATTTCTCCCTTCCACAATTACTCAAGAACTGACTTTCTCGAATAGGGAGATATTGTCTACGCCAACGCGTCTGAGCAGGCAAACGTCTTCTACAACAGTGACTCTGCTGCCGATGCCGCTATTTACGTCCCCCAGAGCACCTGGACTTCCTTGACCGCCTTCACTGAGGGTAACACTTACGAGCCATGGAACAACGGGGTTGCACAAGCATACATTCACACTGAGCTCGATAACGCTCTCCCTTACTCCTACCAAGTCTCGATGGCCGCTCTTCTACCAAACTCCTCATCTATCTACACCTTGAACTCCGACCACTGCCCCTACCTCAGTTTCCCAGATGAGCTTTTGGTTATCTTCGAGGATATGGTTGCCGTTGCTGAGGCAAGCAAGGCTTAAATTTAGGGCAGATGGTATTCAGAGGTCCTTAGCGAGAGTTGTGAGGGGTATGCATGGATTGTGATGTACTACTTTATGAGCAACGAGGTTACGGAGGGTTCCATGCTGTTGACATTGCTTAGAAAAATGCAGCTTTACGAATAATACGCATTTGTTCCACTTCCTATTCCTCTTACAAAGTATGTGATGAATGACAATTGCTGAAGATGCAGAACACCAAACAACTCTCCGAATAATCCACTGCTAATTTGCAGTTACCTTATACATAATAGAATACAATTCAGGTAACTGCATGAGTTAAAGCGAGTTGCTGTCGATGAATTCCAATACGAAATATATCGAATACGACCTGCGTTTCTAATACAGTCAGTGTACCTGTACTATAAAATACACTATCTTTCTACTCACTGTAAGAAAATCACGAGTAGTCCACACAATACCCAGTCAGACCCCTAGAACTTGGAAATAAATACACAATATAAACTGAGGGCATAGGGATAACATTCTTAATTTCTATTATAGCATCATAACCTTCGTAAATAAACTAACATTACTTAGACCACCATACCCAGTCTTCGCAATCAATACCACCACAACCATTTACCTTCCAGATTCCTACAAATATCATACCATGATTTAAGTCTTCACACGATGAAACTGAATCAAAAGCCCATCCGCCACCGGCCCCCCAGCAAACCCATCCTTCTGCTGCATATCCCCCACATCATCCCCAACAACCGTAGTAAAATTTGTATAAACAGCTGCTAGTGTAAACTTCATAACTATATACCAGAAACGAGGTGAAAAAAAAATTAGCAAACAAAGTCTTCACAATCTCCAATTCACAACCCCACACCACTTTTACTAGAATACAAAAAAAAGGAAGAACTTACAATTAACAGCAAAATGACTACCAATACACATCCGCCCACCACTTCCAAAAGCCCAAAACCACCTATACATCTCCGCCAATTCCTCCTTCGAAGAACAAGACTCAAGCCACCTCTCCGGCTTCCATTCATCCGGTTCCGGAAACACACGCGTGTTTCGATGTAACGTATACGCTGATGATTGAACAAGTGTCTTAGCTGGGATATTGGGATAGCCAGCTAGCGTAGTGGGATGGGAGGGTGTTAGACGTGGTGCAGCTCCTGGGACGGCAGGGTAGAGACGGAGGGTTTCGGTGAGGATTGCGTTTAAGAGGGGGAGGGAATCGAGGGCTTTGGGGGAAGGGAGTTCTTGTTTTGTTGGAGTTGAGGATTGGGTTGGGTAGAGGAGGGGTGGGGAGAGTGTTAGTAGTTCTTCACGGAGTTGCCTCATTAGTGTTGGGTGGCGGGAGAGTTCGTAGTATGCGTATGTCAATGTGAGTCCACTTGTTTCCATGGCTGCCGCGTTCATGTCGAACATCTCGCTTGCTATCTCTAGTCTTCTGGGGTATGGTTGTGGTGGTGTTTGTTGTGTATATTGGGGCAGATTTGATGGTGCTTGTTTCTCGTCTGCTTTTCGCATGGAGTCTCGGAGTTGTGAGAATATAGCTGGGTTGTCTGTCGGAACCACTCCTCTGCTTTCACTAGCTGAAAACACTTTATCTGCTTGGTCGCAGAACTTGATCTGCCATTCTTCTAACTCGGCTTTATGAGTATGGGCATCTGGGATGATGCCCAATAAGATGAGGATATAGGCTAGTCTAGGAAACTCCGCGATGATATATAGGTATGGTCTTCCACTAAAAAAGCGTTTCAAATACCAATTTCTCTCGTATTCATTTTCTAGAAAGTTAGTACCAAGTGAGGCTCCGAATTGGAAGGTTGTGAATGTATCTATTGAAAGGGCGTGGTTAATGGAGAGAGCATCGAGACGGCCAACAAGTGTCCGGGTTGATTCTTCGGCGTGTACGATCGCTGACCAACTTTGCTCAAGAAGCGGTAGGAATCGCTCCAAGAGTATCATCTTAGTTGCCTCCTGTATGGCTGTTGATGAGAGGATATTTGATTTTGAAAAGGAGTTTGCAACCATTCGTTTACGCACAGAATGTGGTTTACTGAAGTTCATGGCAAACATCGGTGGAGTCCTTTTCTATCGTCAATAAAAATCACTCAAAGTCTCGAGAATAGGGGAGAGTGAACCCATAGTTTGTGAAGCGACGAGCGTAAAAATCAGATTTGTCAAACCCCCCACCGTAGATTGTCTTGAGTCCTTGTTCTACGCAGTTGACGCTGAGTGCATTTGGTGCGACCCTTAGTATTGGACCTTTCTCCTCGTGGAGCTTGTATATAGTTTTATTCTCTGGACCCATCAATCGGAGCCAATTCATCCAGAGAGATGTGAAGTGACATGACCAGTGTGCACTGGGTATGTTCGATAGAGGAGAGATGAATGTGGGGTATATTAAGAAGTTGTAAATTGCGCAGAGAAGCACTGCAAGGCCTGCAACTACTAGTACAGTTAACGATGCCATGACGATTCTTAAGATTAGGTTACGGGTGTGGCTTGCTATTTAGTGCAAGCAAGACGGAAGGAAAGCGTTAAATAAATAGAAGTCGAGTTTCAAGAACGTAGACTGAGGACGACAACCGATGGCCACGTCTTCAATGCACAAGCACGACGATAGATAAGCTGCCGATACACCACATCCAACGAAGCCATTCAGAATACCGATAGATGAGGGGTACATGCATTAATGAAATAAGACCTTATCTTCTTATCGTCAGCCGGCCATCACATCGTATACTCCCGGCAGTTCGATTTAGATCGGTCGCTTAGTTTTAACCATAGACATTTCCTACAGGTGTCCTTCTGCAATATGAATGCTATTAGGAGCCTTTATAATATTTCAAATTCCAGTTACTTTTCATTAAATAGAATAAAACAATCATTTATGCTTTACTAGTGCGGATGGATATGAGGAGTGACTGGTTCTAATTGGGAGTTAGGCGAGGTGACCTCAACTAATGCACATTGATCTACTGTGTTAAATACGGAGGTTCGAAGCCCCTATGGATTATGAAGGTTACACTGTTCTATTGAACTCGTACTCCTGCCTCTGAAGGATTTAAACTACAATCACGCAACGATTTCAATAGCACCCATAACAAGTTCTCATCCACTATGGCTATTAATTCCCATAATCACTATATACACAACAATCCACTACAGGCTCATCCTCCACCCACTCGCAAGATTCCCCAACCCAAAACTAGCAGCGACAATCTACTAGTACCATCTCTACTACGACGTCCTTAACCGTCCATATCCAGGGCAAGAAAGTTTCCATATCGAAGAACTACATCGTATTTACAGACTAATCGTGTTGATAAAACCAGACGAGCTCGCGGCTAAATATCCACATTGATACGAGACGTCATATAATTTAGGTAGAAGAGATAAACAACCTCGAAATCATACGGTGAGTGGATCTGCGGGATCAGGTAAGTTAAGAATGAACAGTAGTAAACCCCTCTCATATTCTAAATGCCAAAGTTGCACTTCTCTTCCAAGGAATACAAGGTTTCGTTTCTACTTACTAAGTGGAGATATCTGCGCTACAATGTTTTGAAAATTCCCGCCTTTTCTTAGTTCTTCTACACACTCCAGAACGCTCTTATCTTTCCCAACTCGTTCATATTCCTGTTGTGATATCAGTCGTGATCGTTCTGTGTGGTTAGTTGGACATACCTGCAAACTCTTCCAGCCAATCAAGCCTAGGAATGTTCCCTCATTATTCTCTAACCCCTTCGCATGGTAGAAACTTGGATCGCTTGTCGTAGACTTAGTAATAGCTCCCTCCAGCTGCTTCCACATATCCTCTGTCTCTTTGGTAGACTTGACTTTTATGATCTGCGAAATATTTGAGGGCGTGCAACAAACTGATGGCTCCTCAGCTTCGTACAGTTCTGGTGTAGCTGGAGCTGCAATGAAGGGCTTAATTGCATTAACAAAGGTTTTGAACTCGTGCGAATTTGGAAAGAAGGCATGGAAGGATGAAGATCTATCCCACTCTATCATGATTCGTGTCACTAAAGAAGAAGTGTGACGTCCATAGGAGGAGAACCTACCGAAAATAAGGACACTTTTCATGGAATTTGGATCAATAGCAGCACCGTTTTCTTCTAGTATTGCGCCACGATATACTGCTTGAAGGCCTTCAACTCCAGAAAAAGATTGAAAAATCCCAGGTGCCTTCTCCTTCAGTCCAGAAAGGGACTGTGGGTCTAGCTTGTATAATGGAAATACAAGCTCAGTGATTGGCATCTTGAATATTTGACCTGACTCAAAGCTGATGCGTCGGTCAGTAGAAGTTCGATTTTTCTGTCAAGTGATTAACGATTAACCTGGAACCTAGAAAGGGAAAGCTACAGGCTCGGGTAAAACGCAGAGCTTCAAGGTATTGAATGGAGTCGAAATGGAACTACAATCTTCTTAAAGAGTCTGAGATTTGAACAATAGGACACAGATATTCTATGAAATTACCGAAAATCCTTCTGAAGAGCTTGAGATGTGAACAAAACATAGATATTATGTCAGAATATTAAGATGCAGCTTCAATAAATGCCTTTTTTGACTGCGAAATTGTGTGAGATTAGACATCAAGGAGGTACGTAGTTGTACAAGCTGCTGGTGCTGTGACCAGCTTGCGGACTAATAATTCTGCGCCGCAGTATTGTCGGTGGAACTCCGTAACGCTGTAGTAAACGGAACTCCACAAGCTGACAAAATTTTGCCAATGTCATTTTTCTGGAAACAACGTAGGGAGCTGTGGATTATGACTAGCCTGCGGAATTCCACCACTACCTTCTGAAGCGGAACTCCAACAGCATCTCATTTTAGACAAAAAGGGAAGCCATTACTGAGTATTTGAAATACTTAGCAATCAGTTCAAAAGTTGGAGAGTATTAGAATTACGAAGCCAAAGTGTGACATTGGGGAAATCGGCCTAGTTAAGAAGCCACAATTCCAAGGGTGCGTCAACCAACATCTAAGAAGTCATGGCATCATCTTCTGAAATGGCGTTATCCTACCAAATCAACATCGTCGACCCCTCACACTCGCATCTATCGCCCACCTTACTTAGTAACCTATCGATTAAGGAAATTCCCATCCCATCTCCCGGCCCCGGTTCTATCCTGGTCCGTATTCGTGCTGTGAGCCTCAACTTTCGCGACCTCCTCTGTCTCGCCGACTCACCTCTGTACCCGACTCGCACTCCTCCTGGTCTCATCCCGTGTAATGATGGCGCTGGGGAAATCGTTAGTGCCGGGCCTGGAAGTATATGGAAGGATAGTATCGGCGATGCCGTGATCCTCATGCCGAATCGAGACTGGATCGATGGTGATGTGAGCGTACTGAACATGCAAAATATACTGGGTTCTGGGTTCGTGAATGGAACTCTGGCGCAATACGTAATTGTGCAAGACCCTTGGGTCATCCGTGCACCGAAGAATTTATCTTTTGAGGAGGCAGCAGCTTTACCAGGCGCGGCAGGAACGGCGATAAATGTCCTAGAAGCTGTAAGCATTGGAAAGGGAACAACGGTCGTGACGCAAGGTACTGGTGGTGTAAGCTGTGCTGTGATTCAGGTGAGTTGTTTGGTTATTGATACCCTTATGGCACTGACAGATCGAAAGTATGCAGCTGCTCTTGGAGCTAGAGTCATAGCGACCTCCTCGACAGACGAGAAGTTGCAGATTGCGAAGAAGCTAGGTGCTTCAGAGCTGATCAACTACAAGACAACGCCAAGTTGGGCCGATGAGGTACTTCGAATCACAGATAGTAAAGGCGCTGATTTGGTTTGCGACGTGGGAGGTTCTGGGACACTAGAACAGTCCGTGAAGGCTTTGAGACAGGGCGGGACAGCTTGTTTGGTTGGATTCTTGACTAACCCAGAGCCAGTGGATGTTTTGATGACCCTTATTTCCCAAGCAAAAACACGTAGGTTCTTGATTTAGGAAAGCTAAAAACTTCGCTGACCGTGGCATAGTGAAGGGCATTTTAGTATTTAGTAGAACTATGCTCTCACGGGCAGTGGCTTTGGCAGAGGAGCATGATTTGCATCCTCATTTGGGGAAAATATACGACTGGGAAGATGCGCCGCAAGCATTTGAACAACTAAGGAAGCAGAACACAGTGGGAAAGATTGTGGTCAAAGTATAAGGTGAATAATGAAATCAAAGTCAACAATCATAACGACTTCTTGAATATGTGATAGCTCAAAGCTCGCTGGCGCTCCCAAGCAATCACATTTTGGCCTTGACTAAAGCTGGGGTTCAACATGTATGTAAAGCTGTAACTAATGAGGTAGAAATAAATTGGAAACGCGAGGGTAAGCAAAGCAGCGAGGGGTTTGCAGGCAGTGCTAAGCGAGCATAGAGGAACTTACCTTAGGATTGCGATGTAACTAATATAGCAGACACGGTTCTTCGAACCTTTTGAGATCCTGTGTAGTATTTTGGGGACTGCTTCTTTAGAAAGTGTGAGGTGCGAAACCGGAAGCTTGAAGTTCCAGAAGCCCTGCTGATGCAGCTTTTTGGAGTCTTGCTGCTTCATACCTGGCTTGGTTCATAATGGGGTTATGGATTGTTAGCGAAAATTGAATCGGTGTCTGAAATGTAGGGAGATAAGGCTGGAAAACGGAAACTAATGGATAGTGATGAATTATTTGATAAGTTTTGTAACTGTCTATTTAGGCTCTCAAAAGGGAACGTGTAGGCTGCGTAATGATTATGAACTGACACTCAAGCTGTGGAAATTCCAGGCCAGTCTAGAGATCGTGCGTAATTAGTCGAATGCTAGAGAATTGATATCAAGAAAGGTTAGGGTATCTTACCGAAAACAGTTCTCTCCCGGTTTCTTTTGGTAACGGCAACTCCATCTCCAACAGTTATGACGCCCCTCTCACCAATCGGAAAGCCATATCTTCCAAACACAGGACTGAACTTCGCTCCCGGGTCCACTCTCCGATCCTTCATCAGCTTCTTCAAGAGCATACCGGAGTCACCCTCGGCTACCCTGCCCGTGTTAAGGTCTACATTAAGACTAACACATCTTCCACAATTAGCGGTTAACTTGATACGATTCTTCCCTCCTACTTTCAACTCCGCCCAGAAGTCCTCATCCCAGATTTCCTCGCCGTCAACAACAATATTGGGACGAAACTTCTCCATGTCTGCACCATCACAGTCTGAAAGACGTGGGTGAACATCCGAGAGCGATTTTTCGGAGACTACAAGGAATGGAGCACAATCGGAAAAGGTGATAAGTGCTGACCTGGGTTTGGCTGAGATGGTGCTGTGTAACGAAAAAAAGATAACGATCATTGCAACGATAGCATTTGACAAGGCCTGAGAGCTTAGCATTTGAAACCTAGTAGAGGAGATAGTCCAGACAGCGAAAGCTCCGAGCGCACCAATTGATGCCATGGATGAGTTGACAAGAACCTGGACTTTTGTATCCTTGCTGTTTGCGTAGCTGTTAAGCTTTGCAGTTAAACTGTCTTTGTGTGGTGCATTCGGGTTCAGCGATCCCAAAGCTTTCCTCCGTCCGTCGCCAAGGTAGACAAGCACAACCTCATAGCCAAAGCATTCACTGAACCACTTGTTGTACTCGTCCTCCATCTTGTAGGCGGAAGATGTCGGGCTTCCATACATAGTCGTTCGGATGCGCTTCAATGCGCGACAGTCAGGTTCTGCGGGAATCTCGAGTGCAATATTTTGTGAGGCCGTCGGAGGAGCAATTGGAGGGTTCGGAGTTCGGTATTCGACGATTATTGTCCCTTCTTTGATTTTGCAATGGAAGAGTACCATCTCGTAGAATTTTGAGACTTGCATGTTCGTGAGAGTGCCATCTTCCTCGACCTTTAAGAGCATAAACCGCCTGTCGTAGGCGAAGCCTTCAGCTGTAATTTTGGAGGATTGGAGGGAGATCCCGCGAAGGGATTTGATAGGGTAAACATAGAGCTAATTGAACATTAGAACCTTTCGGATTTTGTTGTAGAACTTACTTACCTGGGTAACCTTCATCGTTTCTGGCACTTCTTCTTCGCTGGTTGACGCCATGATTGCAACCTTACGAAATTATATCCAGGCTACAGCCTTGCCCTCAGACTCCGCGAATGAATCGAATCTGATACCCGGATCCTTGAGATTCCGCTTTGCTACCTCGTCGGACCTTCAAATCTGGAGGGAAAACAAAAGTCTACAAGGGAGTCTACAAGGGGATTATTGTCGCAGTTGACAAGGCGTTTCCTAGGAAGTTCAAGATGCACAGTCGTTGGATCGATCGACTGTGCGCCCACTATCGACATAAACTCCGAGATTCCTGCTATTAGTCGGATACCGGATTCGACATCTTAATTCAGTTTAGCTCCTCTCCCACAAGCCTGGGAAGGGAAGGCGACACGACGGTGGGGAAAGTGGGGGGATGATGAGATATCGATATCCTAGCGATTGTCGTGAGCTTTCTTCGTGGTCTGCTGTTATGGCTGAGTATAACTTACTACTCGTCGTTTACATTGAACCAAGCCTACTTGAAAACATCTATTGCCTCATGAAGGCATTGTTATAACCGTCTGACCTTGGCCATCTACCCAACAGGCGCCGGTACCCTTAATTTTGGTTTCACTTGCGGTAAACAAAACCAAGTATACATGGCCAACTATTCCCCCCCAGCAATACACTCGGAACATCCTAAAATCCTCATCTCGAGTGCACCACACTCCCCATCCAGCTCCACCTCTGCCAACATAATTCTGCAGAAGACTCCAACTTCGTTTCTGCAGCGCAGGTGACCAAATTTGCCAATTTACAACCCAGTAGCCTCTTTCCATGGGCCTCAATTCCCTAGTTTGCTCAAGAGGTTGAAATTTAGCTTCAAGTTTCATTCTTTCAGCAAGGCCTCGCAGAGATTTGGTCACTAAGCTAGATGGCGTCAAATCGACGTCTGAAATTGCTGGCGGCGGAGGGTGAATCTCAAGACAGTAACTCGTAGTATCGGTCGCACTTAGGAGGGGTGGAGTTGAGATTAGTGGATGACTGCTAGGAATATTGTTGGAAGATTGATTCTTAGAGCTCTCTAGCCCATGTCGAGCTCGCTTTGGGGGGTTTGTGGATCTCTGTGGAGCAGGGGGGGAGTTTGTCAGAGAGCTCGCTTCTTGATATCTTCGCTTGAAAGTGCTGCTGCCACCTTCATTGCCGTCTGGGAATGGGCAAGCAGTAGACCTTGGATCCTCCACTGGCTTGTCCACCTGAGTTTGCCCCTGAGTCTGCCGCTCTCGCAAGGGCTGGCTACGGTTCATTTGCAAACGACCAGCTGTTCTGTTCTGAGCGCCACCGGTTGGAGAGGAAGTAATAGAAGACGCGGACCTTTCCGATCGAATTTCAATAGAGTCTGTTGATGTTGAAATAGTAATTGGAAGACTCCATTGGTCCCTATTTTGCGACTGGGACAAGTCAGAGTCCTTTGCAGTCTTAAAGTGCCGGAGGTATAGCTCTAAGACTCTTGTAGGTGAGGAGAACAACACTGTAGGTTTATGGTGGTGGTTATGGTTTGGCTGCGAGTCCTCAATTGTGCTTGGTGGTGGCTGCCAGGAGTCGGCATTCCCATCATCCACGGGAGGGTTGTCTGGTTTTACTCCGTCCGAGGCAATAACCATTGTAGTGTATTCTAATCCTCGAAAGACTGGGGAATCGACATTGTCTAAAACGCTGCCGAAAGAGAGCTGAGGCGAATCCATTATTCTTCCTGAGATGTCCTGAGCCGCGTTGCCATAACCTCCATCTTCTGTGGGAGACACTTCCTCAACCACATATGGTGTTGAATATTGAGTTGAATGAGATTCCTCTTGCGGCCGATAGGACTCGGATCCAGGCCGTTCTTGGGTAGACAATCTCAGCTCCTCTTGTAATTGGCTCCCAGCTTGGTCGTCTTCAAGCTCATCATCCGAAGGCCTCCTGGAAATTTCCTGTCGTCGTGCAGGTTCGAAATTCAAGTATGCGTGTGCTAAAGCCCTGTATCGCGCATCATCTTGGCCTCTGCTGGGTGCTGCGGTATGGATCAAGATCTCGAGATCTCTTTTTGGGCTGTCGGACATATCTGCACTGTGACCGTACGACCATAATGTAAGGTATGTAGTTGTGCTGCGCCAGAAAGCAAGTGTTGTATCCAAAATGTGGGTGCTGATGTGGTGTGGGATGGTGGTGGTGGTGGTTGTCGAAGTCATCGGTGAATAATAATAAACATACCTGGTGTAACGCGTCTTGCGATGCCCCCACAGGAGAGGCTCGCCTGAACGCCGCGAGCTCGTGCTGTCTGTCCGAAGTCTGTCCCCAACTTTATTTCACTTAGACCTCACTTCCGCATTTCCTCGCCCTCACAGCAATGCGCATCACTCCTTTTGCCATTGATCGTTATTTTCTATTTCCCAGGTGACAATGGCAGCACCTGCGCCACATAAACCAAGGCGAAAGGCCAAAAATGCCAGTGACAGCGGAAGCTCGTCCAGTGCCAAAAAGACCACTTTATCAACAACGATACGTTCCGTTGGAAACCGTCCAGCATACCCTCTTGCTGCCTTTCTATGGCCTGCTCGAAGTTCAGTATCGCAATGGGGGGTTCTACCGTTGATCTTGATGGCAGTTGGCTTGTTTAGGTGGGCTGCTGGCCTCTGGGGGTATTCGGGTACGTGTCATCTGCTATTGCTGTTTTGCCAGCAATACTAATATTCTATTTTATAGGCTTTCAGAGCCCTCCTATGCACGGTGACTACGAAGCACAGAGACACTGGATGGAGGTCACAACGCAACTACCAATATCACAATGGTACTTTCACGATCTCGAGTGGTGGGGTCTGGATTATCCTCCTTTGACTGCTTACCATAGCTGGGTCTTGGGCAAAATCGGGGCCTTTATTGACCCATCTTGGTTCAAACTCCACACTTCTCGTGGACTTGAGGATCCTGCCTTGAAAGTGTTCATGCGAGCGTCTGTTATCGTCTCCGAATACCTCATTTTTTTACCAGCCGCCGTCATTTTCGTACGAAGGTTCACCAAACTTCATGGCATCAATCACTGGCACGCGTGGGTTGCCCTGACGGCGATTCTAATGCAGCCAGGCACCATCTTGATCGACCATGTTCACTTCCAATACAACACTATCATGCTCGGATTAATGTTGGCCAGCATGTCGAGTATCATGGCTGGGAGATATCTATGGAGCTCAGTCTTCTTCGTCTTGTCTCTGGGATTCAAGCAAATGGCATTATATTATGCACCGGCTATGTTTGCATACTTGTTAGGAGTCTGCATTTTCCCGCGAATCAATATACCCCGATTCTTGGGTATCGCCATTGTTACAGTTGCGTCTTTTGCAGTACTTGTCCTTCCACTAGTCGTAGGCGCACTCTATGATGCTCACCGTGGTATTGATGCACGCCCAGATTTGTTTGGACACAAAGCACCCTTACCAATATTCGCGGTGCAGTCGTTCAAGCTAGATCATGATGCTTGGTACTATCCGATCTTACAGCAAGGTGCGCAACTTATTCATCGAGTGTTTCCTTTTGCTAGAGGGCTTTTCGAGGACAAGGTTGCAAATTTCTGGTGTGCACTTAATGTTCTTATTAAGCTTCGGAAATATCCCCAGGAACTCCTCCAACGAGCATCCTTACTAGCTACTTTAGCGGCAATCACACCGCCATGTTTCATCATTTTTATCAAACCACGAAGGGAGCTTATCCCACTGGCTTTATCCACCACGGCATGGGGATTTTTCCTCTTCAGTTTTCAAGTTCACGAGAAGAGTGTATTACTTCCATTGATGCCTATGACCGTTCTTTTGGCTGGAAAAAATGGACTAAGCAAAAGCAATCGAGCCTGGGTTGGATTCGCAAATCTGCTTGGATGCTGGACAATGTTCCCACTCCTTCAACGTGTGGACTTGAGAATTCCATACTACGTGCTTTCTCTCCTCTGGGCATATCTTCTCAGCTTACCACCAACATCATTGGCCGTTTATAAACAAGACGGACAAGCTACATGGGCTAGCTTTTTCACCACGTCACTCCACCTGGTGTTCTATGCTACCATGGTGGTGTGGCATATTTTAGAGGCTTTCCTTGCGCCACCTTCCAACTTGCCCGATCTCTGGGTTGTGGGGAATGTTCTGGTCGGAGCTGTCGGATTTGGAATTTGCTACTTATGGTGTTTATGGACCCTCGTTGCAGAGAGCAGGCTGTTTGATTTTGGAAAGAAAGTTGATGTCAAAAAGGACAAGGCTAAGTCGCTGTAAAATAGGTTCGCAATATACCCAGAGATTATTGTCACTTCGTCCTTGGTGAAAGTGCTTACCCCAAAAGCAACCTATTTACAGGATTGCATCTTAACGACTGTGCTTATGTCGCTTTCTGGGGCTAGGCCGTAGGGCTTACTATTGCATATGATTCACAAGTAACCATTCGCCTACAGCCAACATAGCCGTTCTTGGTGCACAAAGCAGCCATGGCTTACCTCGTGGCTGGAAATCGACTCGCTTCAGTGGCTAACTAGCTGGCGCAGCACCCCAGCTCAAAAGTATATTTCCATTTGCATACACAAATGGGAGGCTGCGCTATCGATCCTACGAGAAACCTCACCAGCACATCATTTTGATATTTAATCCCATGGCTATCGCACTAAAATCGATAGATATTATGGTGAAGGATTCCGGATCCAATATGCTCCGAATTTCTTTGTTTGTCGTCAACGTTGTCTCTTAAGTCGTCACCCGAGAACCGCCGTCAAGTTCGCCGACGCTGTCTTTGTCTCAATCACACCCGAAGGCGTGGAGAGACCTTTTCTTTAGTGTTAACGTTCTCTCCCCGTCTTATCTGTCAACTCATTTTCAATTTCTACTCGCCACTTGAAAAGCTAGTCGTTCTACGCAAAAGTATAGTATATCGCCTGGCTGGGACCGAAAACAACAACGAAAAAAAAAATGTTGTCAATACGAGGGATATCATTCCCTACGTTTGCTGTCATATCTTTCATACTTAGACCTGGAGTCTTCGCTCAGAGCTTAACTAGCAGCTCTTCAACACCAACGTCGACATCAAGTTCATCGCAAACGCATGTAGTAGCTGTCGGAGCAGTAGGATTCACATCTATATTTTTGCTGTACTGTACTAACGCACCCTCTCACAGGACGGCTTGACATTTACACCTTCATCTCTGAACGCATCTCAAGGCGATACCGTCTCTTTCCACTTTTACCCACAGAACCATTCTGTAGCCCGAGCCGCCTACAAACAACCCTGCATCCCATATGAAGACACCGGTATCAACTTATCAGGCTTCTGGTCAGGTTTCAAACCAGTTGCAGTTGTTCTCTCCTCGCCTCCGACCTTCAATCTCTTAATCAACGATACAGATCCAATTTTCTTTTATTGTTCAGCACCGGGAGCCTGTATGGACGGAATGGTGGGGGTCATCAATCCAAATGCTACCAATACTTTCGATACGCAGCTAGCATACGCGAAAAACAGCACTCTAGCGTTTAGTCCAGGAGAGTATTTTCCTGCTGAGACGAGTCCTGGGACGAGCTCGCCTACCTCGACCCCGACCTCGACCTCCTCCGCCACCAATTCAGCATCTGGAACGAAGAAAGGAGGAATAAGTACCGCTGCTATTGTGGGAATCGTCGTAGGCGGTACTGTGAGTTTATTACTCGGAGGACTTGTCTTCTATCTCTGCGGTCGCCAAAAGACGTTGCGCGAATACATTCGTAACGCGCCAACTTCCTACCCTACCAACAATCAAGGACATCGCGATCCCTCTCAACCAATGATGGAAGTTCGATACCCCAATTCACCACCCGGCCACAAATCACCCATGGTATCTACCCCCCCACTTTCACCGCCTCATCCTTTATCCACAAGAACAACAGGAACAGAGTCAATGTTTTCACCGTTATCGGTGAATCCTGCTTGGGGAATGGGAATAAATAGTGGGTATCAACACCCAGAGCAGTACTATCGTGATCATAACGTATCCCCACCACCACCAGGTTATACCAGTTCTGCAGTTGAAGCCTACAGTTATGATGCTTCTTTGAGTGGTGGTCCACAGAGAGAAGTCGTTGTTGTTGAAGGGGTTGGAAGTCAGGTTCATGAGTTGGCTGCTACAAGTTCTTCGCCTGTACGGTCGTCTATGGGAGCGGGAGGAGCAGATTTACACAGGAGCTTTTCTTTTACGGAGGGCAGTGAGGGGTATGCGCAGCAGCCTTCAAGTCCTAGAACGAAGGGCAAGGGGAGATGATTGTCTATATGGAGTTTGGGTTATTTGCTATTGAGCGGTTACGAAATTCATTTAAATCGAATGGGTTCGCTAGGTCTGTGCTAACGAGTTGACTTCAACTGGGGTAGTTACTTAAACTAATTAAGTTATTTAACAGTAGCAAGTATACTTAGGGGTTGCTTGGTACGGAAGGGGGTGGACATAATTGAGGAACACCCCCCATGCTCAAAAACCATCGCTTAAGTGCGATTTAGCGGATGCTAGGTGCGTAATATGGATACTGCAGCGCTGGAGAGTGCGTATATGTCGTCACGCTTGCTAAGGGGTGTTCCTCAATTATGTCCACCCCCTTCCGTACAATGTTTCTCGGGGGTCAGACATCGTTAGCTGTCAGACCATATAGAGGCTCGGGCCTACATTTTCGAACTGAGCGTTTGGTAGGGCATCATATACGAAACGAATATTTTTAGATGCTTTTAGACGGTCTGACAGAATAGTAGTAATTTGTACCTAAAAGCGTTTAAATTCATCTGTTACCCTGTCACTGCTAGTTGAACTTGAATAACCATTAGACGTCTTTTATTTCTACAACTATAGGCTACATACCCTTAAAGATTACGAA
>JAJONI010000198.1:0-33657 GCA_022190145.1 Pezicula rhizophila
ATAATGGGAATAAAATTAGGGGTTGCAAAACCTTTTTCCAAACTATGCAAAAATTCTTTGTCAATGCAAATGTTCAGAAAAAATCAGTCAGGATCCTTTTACAGAAGGGAAAGATGGTAGGGTTATTCTGACACACCTCAAATGTTCAAGTACAAGGGCAAGGGTTAATATTTCACCCAGACTCCTGCTCTTGCGTTCTAGGCTACAAGTAGTGACCTTTCCCTTTTTGAATAAAGTTATCAGATGATTCTATCAAGGCAAAGGAGATTCTATTGGTTTTAAGGTTTGTTCAGAAAATTCATTTCTATTTTTTCTAGATATTACCGTGGGGCACGTATAATTACTACTCAATGGGGCCTAATTATCAAATCAAAAATACATATCAAATACAAAATTGAAAAGCGATATATAAAAAGAAAGTTGGATTATATTTACCCAATAACTTGATTCTTCACTGCCTTGTCTCTACAAAAACTTCCATATGCCACTTGACACTTGAGTCATGCTAGCATGCTCGAGCGATTGCTTCAACATTCTTTGATTACTGAACACCACACTTCTCCTTCTGAGGCTTGACTTCAAGCTCAGAATTGGATTCGTCGCCCTCGGCAGGTGGAAACTCCTTTCTCCGCTTATGAATCCGTCGCTTTGGGACGACGGGGTCTGTATCGTCTTTGTGATATGACACATTCGGAAACATGCCAACTACTGATTTTGTTGCACTCTGCCAGCTGTAGCCATGTTTGTGGACATGTTTGCATCTCAAGCATAGAGCATTGCAGTGCGAGCGACCGTATTTGAGGTGATTACAGTTTTGCCCAATGCAACCACTTGCGTGATGTATGATGTAGACCACGTGGCCGCATGACCAAAGAGTCTCTTCATCGAGACAGTACTTGCTAGTGGGTTGGATATTGTCAATTCTGTGGGGTGCCATTTCTAAGGTGATTCGCTGGGAGAGGCTTTGGAAGAGAAGTGCTGATTATTTTGTAGGTATGGATTAGTGAAGCGCAAAATAGCAACAAATCTTGGATTTATATATTCAATTTGGTGAATTGTTTTTAGCAGGTATTAGAGAAACAATATTATTGTCAACCTGCTTTGTTGGGACAATGAAATGAACATGATGTGTAACCTGGCTTTTCAATGGCTTTGTTTGCTAGTTACAATTCAGTAGAATAAAGACCAGAAATTGTACCATCTCTAGACAAAGAAAACGGTCCAGTGTACCAGAATCAAGTTTTGGTAATTTTGCTGAGTTGATCCACTTCTTGCGAATTAAGCCTAGCCGTTTGGAGTCGAAGGTCCAAGAAGACCACTGGTAAAGCAATATTGCCATTGTCCTGTTTCTGTTTGTTTCTTACTGATAATAAGACTCAAGTTGCCAATGTAGAGCTATGTGGACTAGATCAGACTGCGGAGGAGTCTGTCGTCAACCACCGCCCCCATTTTGACATGTGGAATGATAACCTCCTGTCTCAACAGCCTCTCGCTTAACACAATAGCTTTTGTCTTCTGTGTACAGCAAGTCATGAACGAGGTACAATAAATTAAGTTATTTTCGTCTGATGCCTCTGAATGTGCTCTTGCTCGTTGGTTATGATGTTGTCTTTGACCTCTATGTTAACGTTTTCCCATGAGGATTTCCAAAATGATAGCTATCCGTATGCGCCTGCTATCATTGAAAGAACTCGCTAGTTGGGTGAAATACAGGTTGGCCCTGCACCTCCTAACTTAGACTTTGCTCCGTGATTTTTGTCACCATTACCAGTTGCTATCAGCCCAGGACTGGCCTGTGATACTAGGCTCTGACAAATTGGGCAGGTTGGACCATAGAGAAGCCAATCCCGAAGACAGTCCCGGCAGAAAACATGGTTGCAAGGCGTCTGCAAGGCGTTGTGAAGGGGTTGCTGGCATATCGGGCATAGACGAGGCGCAGTGACTTGAACCGTGGCTGCTGCTGATATAGCGGCAAAGGTGGTAGCTCCTGCTAACTGCGATACTGGTTGAACTTCTACTGGAAGAGGTTGGCTTGTAGCCTGTTGTTGTGACATGGCTATTGGTGTATTAACACCTTGTCCTATGGTCATCAAAAGAACGTCAGCGAATTTTCGGAATAAGCTTAGCTTGGGGAGACGCCGTGGAAGAAATATGGACTGCCTGATGGGTCTGACAGAGTATGAGATGCATGAGATACAAGTGGTTGACAAGATGAGTTTCTTGCTGTATGACTGTTGGTCTTTCATACCAGGACTACTGCATGTAGATTCCCCTATTGGGGTGGCTGCGCATTTCTCAAAATGTATAACCATTTAATGATTAAAGTTGTTGTAAGGAGGGCTGAACAGCTGTGGTAATTTCAAAATCGCGCTAGTTCCCCGAACGTGGTATCGAGTTGAAGGATTTTGTAGTAGATTCAGCCTCTTTAGTGAATATTTTCACATCAACTATTAGTGGAATTAATATCGTTTAAAGTCCGACGAATCTTGTGGTATATATAGAATCATAGTTAATGTTAGATTCAAAGAGCCTCGATATTAGGTTTTACCCAAAGGAAGATATAAGAAATGTTTTCCGTTAATTTTATAGCGAGTTTCCTATTTCTGCTAATCAAATATTACAATGTAGCCTTGCGTAAACCAAGGCATTGAGTAGTTCGACTGAGTGCGCCAGTCAAATCTCCTCATGTCTTATAATCTAGAACGCAGATAGGTGAATTTATAGGAATCAAAGCTTATTGCTCCCAAAACAGTCAGAATATCCTTGGTACTTAGACGTAAACATTTACCTTGTTCTTAAAGGTTATATGTGAGACTTTCGTTTTGTGTACTTAAGATTTGTATCTGCTAAATAACCCTGTTAGAAGGGGCACAAAACTACACTACTGTTGATCATACCTAGAAATTAGATCTCGGAGGAAGCTTATTGTAACTGGAGGTTGGTATCTAAGGCAGTGAGATTAATTAAAGTTTTAACTTCAAATTGCCTCGGCGTAGTTAGGGAGTAGTAGAAGAGGGAAACATCTTTTGTGCGGTGTTGTTAGGCAAAAGAGCTCTAAGTACTAATTAATATAGGCTAATTTAGTATCACAATGGAATTCTCTAACTTCATATATATACCGCATAAACATTGGGAATCTTGCCATTTACAGAAACAGCGGTAAAGGATGCCAAAACGCACCCTCCTCGGTTAAACATAGAAACCTCCTAACTAATACAATGCCACACATGCTGATGGGAAGATACTGTAAGTGGTTGCAGTGCGGCAAATTTAAAGAAAATTTACAGTAATTGAAAATGTAGTTTTAGAAGCCGCAGTTGTAGGATGAACCTTTCGAGCAAATGTAGACTAAGGAATCAAATTACACAATAGATTAGAGTTCGGAAGGGTGTCAGGACTGACACTTCGGAGGACGCTCTACGGTATCTGACATCCAATTGGTGCCAGGCGTTATTTTAAAAGCAGTATACTTAAGAGTATTCCTAAGTATCGTGCTACTCTCCTCTTGAAATTAGTTAGATCAAGCAGAATATCTCGGCAAGTGAGTTTGTCCCTTAAGACCCTATGAAGAATCAGGTGTATAGACGTTTCGACATGCCATGCCTTTGGAAAGAGATTATGAACCGCGGAGGGTATTAAGAGATGAGGTCAATGTGGTATATGAAAGCAGTACCAAGAGAGTCCACTATGCTAATCTAGCAGCCAATACGGAATTCCGGGAGAAGGCCCTGCATAAGAACCAGAAACCGATTACCCATAACTCTTTGGTACCAAATGATGAAAGATATCCAAAAGTTTGATGGCCCACCAACTGAAGGATAACGATAACCTTCTGCAGGATTTCGGGTAGAGTGCTCAACCTTGTAGATATCTTTCGGTTCCAATAACGTAATATTATACCACAACCTCGCAACCACTAAAGATCCATGTTCGAAGCGCAGTCCCTCCTAGGCGTACACCAATAGTCGATGTGAAAATACGTGTTATGGTCAGAGATCTACGGAATGGTCAATATTTCTAACTTGAACACTATTGCAGGGAGAACTTGTGCATACCTAGTTATAAACCTGCAGACCTAACGTCTTGAACCACCCCGCCAGTTGCCAGAATGGATCTTAAGCTTCCGCTCATTTCCCTTGTACTTGTGGTCCGCCTCTTCCATTTTTGCACCATCATGTCCACCGGTGACATTACTACTAGCGGGTGAAAGGTCGCCAACATTCAGAATCGTCTTGCAAGCAGG
The DNA here is from genome assembly GCA_022190145.1 of Pezicula rhizophila. Lineage (NCBI taxonomy): Eukaryota > Fungi > Ascomycota > Leotiomycetes > Helotiales > Dermateaceae > Pezicula > Pezicula rhizophila. The sequence goes on from JAJONI010000198.1 coordinate 4,244, forward strand.
GCACGTAAGTCCAAATTGCATCCAATGTCGAACGCATTCCCCACAGAAAGTGTGTCCGCAAGGGGTCGTGCGGCGGCCGACGAAGTTTTGCTTGCAGAGAGGACACTTTTTGGGATCTGCAAGAAGACCGACGGTAGCGTTTGCTGATATTTCCTCGAAGGATTGAGACTTGGAATCGGTTGTGTTGTATGATGATTGCGCCATATTGTACTTGAGTTTGTGGAGTTTGAGTAGGTACGCAGGATTTGTAGGAAGATATTTGTTGTTGGAGGATATGTTGCGGTGTTGGTGTGGAGTTTGTAAGATTCTTTGTAAATGATGTTGAGGAATATACAACGAACTGCTCGAGGAATGATTTGGAAGGCGAAGAATATCTATCACGTGCCAATGAAGATAACGGTGAATCGGTGCTTTAGACATGAATGTAAACTGAAAATTAAGGTTGGAGTTAGCGCCAGTGAAGGGTGTTTGGTATCTTCAGTAAGAAGTTTCTTTCATTTTCTAGACTTCTCTTGAAATGCCTTGGGAGATGTTTTCTCGCTTATAGACGAGCGTAGAACCAACTGGACGGAACAGATTTCTACTGCAAAATTCTACAACAACAAAGGTGTTGGTCAGGTTGCTTTGTAGTGATGGAGCAATATTGCTCCTAGATCTGTGATAAGAAAACGAGCTCGCAACAGGACGAGAACATAGTCGCTGACTTTTGGGCTGAGGCCCCGACTATGGGCCCGTGCCCTCACTGCTGTTGGCTTAGAAAAGTTGGTTTTGCTTATGGCGTTCTGATGCTGCTATGAGGTAAGCTAGTGCTGAGCTGGGATCATGAACGGTTAGAGACATAGTCACTTGGACATCTGTAGTCTTCGCTGCCAGTAGGTCGACACACTCGTCTATGCTAAACTTGGTGTCTTGCAAGCTGTTTCTTCTTGAAGATTTGGCGGGAGTGAGAGGCGGTGTATTGGCTTACGGCGTAATGTCAGGAAGTAAAAAAACTGTCGCTATATCGAGTTAGCCTTCGTTATGATTAACGTCAGAATTGGGAGGTAATTCAGTGCTTGTTGGGGAGGGAAGAGCGAGCTGTAAGGTAAGCGACATTGCTGGAGGTGTCATTGCTAGAGGAATCCTGGCAAGGCATAGTGCATGGTCTAAATGATTGGTTAGCACCTGCAATGGACACTTTCGTGGAGAGTACTGTTTAAAAATGTTAATAGTTTAGCGTCGAGATAGACTTTTAGAAATAGAGAGGGTGGGCGAATAGGGCACCGCGGAGCAGTGTGAATTGCGTAGCAATAAATTGTAATTGTGCTGGTGTTAATATCGAGAAAGCCAAAGGACTTGCGTTGTTTGGGGGTTTCAATTTGTGATTTTCTGTGTCGAAGGGAATTGGTGTTGGAGATTCATTTTATATTGTAGAAGGTAGAAGAATTCGGGAAGTAGAAGAGGTTGGATTGAAGAGTGCGATACAATAACCGCGTGTCTCACCAACGGTATAAACGAGAGAGTTAGAAAGCGTTTTTCTTCGTTCAATTTATCAACATCAAGACTAAATCACACACCCATGTTTACTAAACTTGGCATGGAATTGAAGCCATAGAACTAATTATTCAGGCCGACGAAGGAGATTTGGACATGATAAGGATGATAGTGCACATCACTTTATTGCTAGAATGGCTAACCGAACGAATGAAAAAACAAACAAATCAAAAATCATCAAACACCATCACCATATCCAAATCGACAATAATTAACTTTTGTCTTACGCCTTTGTGATGCTAATGCAAGACAGGCTCAGTAAAGACCAACAAGAATATCACCTCGAACTCGAGCTGTGAGATGAACTTCAGCTTCAAGATCAAGCTTAACTCCAACCATCAGAGCAGCGTCCCTCAATTTGCCGTTGGCATCGACTGGCCCCTTGAGAAGGTTGCCTATTAAGCTCAAAATTAGGGCCTCAAACTTGGCCATCAGTGGAAGGAATCCTTACCAATAGGTCCGTTTGCGGTACCAGATAAGCCAGGCATTGGTAAGCCAGGCGTGGGAAGACCTGCACTCTTGTTCCCGACTGCAGGGTTTGCAGCAGTTTCTGGTCCAGCGGGCTTGGTTCTTGGTAGATTTAAGCATGGGAATAGCTGAGGGAAGTTTGAAGTTTTTATTTTTCAGGTCCACGGAATCGACAACACTTACGGGGAAGACATGTCAAAAGAACTGTCAGAGAATACGGAGGAACTTCTAGAACGATGGTTGGATGAGAGTGGAAGGGTGAGCGGAAGAGGAGGTGAGAGTGGAGGGGCGAGCTTCAGAGAAGGTGAGAGGGGAAGGGTGAGATTAAGAGGAGGGTTGGAGCGGCGGCGTCTAGGAGTAGAGCTCCTAGAAGACTTTTCTGATGTGTTGGAGAGATTGCCGGAGGAAGATCGTTTGACGGGCTTTTCTGATGTGTTGGAGACAGGGTCAGATGAAGTTCGTCTAAGGGACTTGATTTCTGCGTCGGAGAGCCTGTTGGACTTTCTGGAAGAGCTTCTCGAGGAGGATTTGGAAGAGGATGCGGAGTTCGATTTTGTGCTTTTGTTGGAAGATCGTCTTGAACTTTCCTCCCTGTCACTGCCGAAAAAGAAAATGGAAGTCATGATGGGATGGGCATCATGCTCGCTTTATGGTCTTCTTGTCTTTGGCGGTCAAGGGGTTCCGACATATCTATATTATGAGATAGAACTTCTCCACATATACAGACAAGCATGCTGGATGGTCGTCTTGCGACGCTATTCTGATACCGTGAAACTCCACGCTTGAGGAAAAAGCGTCTAATCTGCTGACAGCGCCAACTCGTAAGACTTCTGGTGAGATGTGCCTAAGAAGATTGCCGCCCCTCTCCTCCACATGCAACTAAGGCTACATACATATCTCCTGTCGAGTATATATCCACATTGAGAATTCTAGGCTTTTTCATTACACTGCATTTGCGAGTAGGAAAGAGGCGAACACAAAAAGTATATTTCCACACAATCGCTGATATCTATTTTGAAATTCTATGAAAGAAACATCTTACTACTAGTCAAAGTATCATTTGAATTAGCATTAGAATAAGGGCGTATTTGCATAGATTATTGTTCATTATATCTTTTTAAGTAGGTCCGCGCGCTCCGCGACACGAACTCCAATTCCTCGCATTTCAGGTAATAACCCTAATTCAACTCCCGCTCAGCCGAGCTGATCCCAGTTTGAAACTTTCCTTTCCGGAACGCAAAGCATTAGCATTACTAGATTAGTCGATTATATAACTGTTATTATAGAACTCGTTTCGTTCCGCCCAGGGGCAACTTTGCCCTTTCAAGAATGGCGTACCTTACTTATTCTTCAATTCTAAGCTCATTCGCGAGTCGCGCGTAGGGGGGGCAGGAGGGGGGAGCCCAGTCATGCACGAACATACATAGCGCTTGTCGTATATCGTCGTATATCTATCTATCTGTATGGAATAATCTTCCACTGTTCCCGCCTTACCATTTACCCTGATAATCATCCACTTTTCAGGTCCACGATCTTTTGGAAGCGGAATACCCGCGTCCAATACCATAGACCAACCAATTTAGCCTAGGATTTGAGGGGCGTTTTTTTTTCTTTTTTTCTCGAGACATATGATTTTAGGTTTGTGGCCGAGTTGACGTACTTGAACAGACAAGAGGCCTGATTTCAATATGTGAACAAAACTATCGGGAGTGAAACTGCACTCTTTGGGAAGACAATTGGATACTTTCAAACCTGCCGAGTCATGGGTGAAGACTAAGGTGGTCTTATAGTAAACTTTACACGCCATATATGAAATTCAATTTACGTCTATCTTTGTACCAGTTCCGGCCAGTTTTCTCTTGATGCAAAGTTCACGGCCAGAAGCTTATCTTCAACTCCATGGATGGTGCTTGTTTGGATGTTTCGTGTAAATCATGAACCATGACCTAGACTTCTGAAAATGATCACGACTCAAAAATATGAACTGACTACCAACCAACTTCTGTCGAAAAAAGCAAAGTCGATATGGCTTCTGCCCTCACAGTCATTGTTGGCGTCTCCGCCATATTCGGCACTTCAGAAGCCATCAAACAAACCCAATCGAGGGCAAGACGAGATGAGCATCGCAGTCGGAAGTGCAATCTTGTGGTCCATTGTCCAAAGTCCTCCCAGTATAGTGCCATGCTCGAAGGCAGACGGGTAGTTCTCTCAGGAGACAAAGTGGGTACCATTAACCTGAGCACATAAGGTTACACATTCTAATTACCACATATTATAGCTTTACATCGACACTGGAACTGAGTTTGATCAACCGTTCGGGCATCCATTTGCTGGATATTTTCTAGCCTACCCCGAGACCAGGTATTCAGGCCTCGTCTCATCCATCACGGACGAGGCTCCTATCATGAACTGGATCTACATCGATCGAGATACCTACGAGGTCAAGTTTGGAACTCGTCCATACGCCCAGCATAATCTTAACGGGCCCTTTGATTGTACGAGGCAAGATCGGAGGTTGACATTTGGGGGATGGGAGGGCTTTGTCGTTGTCCAGGAAGGCGATTTCTGGGCCCTCTATTTTGACCGAGATAATGACAGGTTAAAATCGAAGGGCAAAGAAGGAGTACCAGTTTTGGAGATCGAATTATCGAGGAAAGAACTTAGGACCGGCAGACCGGCGAAAGCTGAGGCTGCAGAACAAGAGGTGAAGATGGAGGAGGTGGACGCCAAAGTCAAGCTTGAGGAGCCTGAAGCCCCCGACGTTGATTGACAATAATTATAATATTGCAAGACCGATTTTTTGGCCTTGCATCGATGTGAGCTATGCCTTCAAGGAAACCTTTGTTTGATAGAATGCGTAGACAAGCAGTTACTTTTATTCTTGCACAATGCAGATTGTTGATGAGTACTAGATATCGCTTATTGCTAAGTAGCAGGATCATAAAAAGCATGGGCTTTAGGCAACTCAGTTGGAAGACGCACTGCTAAAGGTAAGAAGCCACTGAAAAGAGGATGAAATGGTGCAATAGAAGAGACTTTCTCCACTTGCTGCATACGTCATGCAGTTTTCCCATACGGTTTCGATTACATTTTCGACTCGTTCCCTACCTAGCCTCTCATTAGCACGAAGAAAGCTAGAAAGCGTTAAGCTTACGTCGCCGGAGATGCACTAAGTTCAAGAATATGCTTGAAGTAACGAACTACTAATGTTAACCATGAGCATCACCAGGCTAAATGGAGGTTCTTCGAGGCTTTCTAGTAGGGAGAACAAATTTGTTCGTGTCAGGGACTATGGAAGGAAAATAATTAAGGGCAAAGTTTCAAATTCACAAATTCGATCACCTTTAAAAAAACTCGGGACTGTGAAGAATACTATTTTTACATACAAAGTATAACGGATTCAAATAAATTCACTCGGTATTCTCATGGATTCCCTGCCCAAAATACAATTCTTCGGACAATTGTCAGCTTGGTAAGAAGGTCCGTGGTAGTTTCTTGTATTCATGATGGGTAAAGGTATCCTCGCTCGAAGTTGTGGTACCGGGTGCAGTCCCATGAGTGAGGTCAAATGTGACCATATCAGACTACGAGCCGGAGGATATGGCCGCAGGTGAGATTGGAGTGCTTGGCGCTATGCTGCTTTGATTCGGGAATAATTCTTTAAAAACGTTAGGTGCGTTAGCAAGAGCAAATCAATACGGGAATTAATATTAGCTTGGACTTGTCGTTGTATCTAATAGGTTCAAAACTGAGACTCTGGATACTGCTAACAGAGTTGAAGACGTACTCAGAATATTGTTGAGATACTTAAGACTTGAGATTTTGCAATGATGATAGAAGCGTTCTCTTGTTTTGTCGTCTTTTCTGTTGGGTTGGAGTATGTAGAAGAAAAGGAGGAAGCAAACTCCTATTAAGTACATCCGGGCGCTGGTGAGGTTGGTGGGGCGTAGCACGACCACCTGACCAATCATACTTACTGCTCGCTAATGGCGCGAGCCATCGCTTAAGTGATGTCTGTTATTTTCTCATACAAATTCAAGCGTCAGAAGATTCTCAAACTAATCTCGCAAACGGAACTATGAGCATAGGGCATATAGTGCGCGAGCGAGAAATAGGGGCGATAATGCAGAGACTTCAGTCCTCTTTCTCATTAGTTTCGACGCACACTGTAGACGTAATTATTTTCATGAATAGGCATGTGGAAGTAATTGGATATGGTATGAGAAGGTCCTTGAGTGTTTGAGTTTCTGGCGACGTCTTTGCATAGACACGGCTGAGTAGTGCATTTATTTAATAGATTAGTGGATCTATTTCAAACTCTAACTCATCTATACAAGACTCGCAAATAAAGGAAAGGACGGAGCACTTTCAAGACTGCACAAATTCAAAGTCAAGCATGCCAAGCTATATTGGGAAATTATAAAAAATAGACCACTGGCTCCCACATTTAAGTTCTAAGTACTAAGCCACAGGAAATGGTTGAAATCGAGACCCTCTCAAATAGCTTGACTGCAGGGATATTTGAGCCCAAAGTCCACCGGAGATCAATGATCAAATGAAAAGCCCAAGTTTAAATGAATTATTCGGTGCCACGGCTGGCGAGATCTGCATATGGGGCATGCATTTAAGATAGCCAATGTCGAACAAATGCAGTTCCTACAGAAAGCGTGCCGACAAGTTGTGTATACTCGATCTTGCATTTGTTCCCAGCATATTGGACATGTACCTGCCTCATTCTGAGCCTTCTGAGGTCGAATATTTTTCTCGTTGTCCTACAGCCAATCAAAATTCTTAGTAATCTTCTAAAGCCATTATTCGTATGTAAGACGGAGGACATACATGTATAACATCCAATATGCGTTGCTTCTTATTTAGAAATATGAGTTGTCGCTCGTCGTCTTTAATCCTGATTCCTTTGCCTTCACATATGGTATAGTTTTGGAAAGCTCCCAAGACCACCGTGAATATTATCAGCAGGAGCACTAATTCAACCGAGATGACTTGCATTGCGAGACCCATGATGAAAGCCTCTAATATCTCCGTTTTAGAACTATGGAAAAACTCTTGTTAGTTATTGTATGACGTTCTAATGTGCAATTCGATAAAAAGAAAAGGAAAGAAAAGGAAAGTAAAGGAAAGCGAGGAGTGAGCTAACATGCTTATAGTAAAACACTTGAAGGGCTCAGGTATGCTGAGATCACAGCAGAGTACTTATAAATGGTGGATGTGATGAATAATCAGTGTGCGTGATAGTGAAAAAAGAATTTATCTATTCAGTACAGACTTTGGAAGTATTTGTAGGAAACAATTCTAACTACACCTTCAAGGCTGATTCTGAAGCTTCTCCAGAAAGCAAAAAAGTCAGTCCAGTACTAACGGATAGCCCCCAAAAAGGTCGCATTTGAATTCGGTCTGTGATTATGATGTACTACTTTAAAGCTTTAGTCTCTCGGTCTCTAGAAGAATATAAATCAAGACGGTTTTGAAAATATTGTTTCTCTTATCATATCTTTGCCGAACGGGGGCAGAAGAAATCTTAAACTCGAATCATAAACAGGATCTCAGGCCACTCAAGATCCCAATCAAGTAACATATGTTCTGGAAGAATCATGTGCTGGCCAAACAATAAGAAACTTTAGGAATATGTAAAAAGTAACATAAGCTAAAGGATAACTATAGATATCGTTGAAGTCAGAAAAACTGTGATCAAGGCTCTTTTACTTGCACAACACAGCATACATGATCCATCCGCAGGGAAATTCAACCATAATTTAACAGCTAAATGTTATCAAAGTAGTGGAATAGTCAAGTCTGTATTTGCATTTTCTCATGTACAGAGTCGCTCGACTTTGCGGCCCCACAAGACACAGATACGGGGCTTGAGCGTTTATGTAGCTGACTTGAACTAAGTAACCCATTTACTTAAGTCACTTGATAACATCTGTTCCGTCCTTTGCATTTATCCATCCTCGTTTGCTGCAATATCCTACCAGCATCACAGTAATAAACATCATCTTGCCCTCTAAGCCTCCTCTTCTTCAGAGTCCGGTCTTTCCGTGTCAGAAGACCCTAAACCCTCTCGTCCCTCTGAATAATCTGATCCTTCTCCATCCTCATCCTCTGATTCTTGTGTGTACTCTGCGTTCGCGCTATCGATTGAATGGTCAGAAACCGTGTCATCCTCCGATGCTCGTCTGCCCACTCGGTTCACTGTATCGGCTGAATCATAAAGCTCCGAGTCGGAATCGTGTATCTCTACTCGATCCATTGCTTGTTCGTCCAGCTCCACCAACTCGGTTCGACAGTAAGGACATCGAGTGGTGCTGATTAGGGCGCGCAAGAGGTCAGAGCGGCAGAAACGGTGGCCACAAGAAGTCACGACTAGGTCTTGGATGACTTCGTAACAGATCGGACATATATCTTCTTCCTCGCTACTTGGGTGGTTCTCGTCTGCATTAGGAGTGTTTGGTGGATTGGGCATTATTGGTCTGAGGCGTTCTGCGAATCCTTAAGGATAAAAGACATCAGCTTTGCTTTTTGTAGGCGGTATCTGCTTCAAGCTGAGCTTGTACGATCCGGAGGAAATGCGCGACGAATAGATCCGATGGCCAAAGCAATTCATAGAAAGCTGCAAGAGCTCTCGCGCTACTTCCTTTTTAGATGAAATCTCTAAGCGACACCGACCAAGCAGATTAATATAGGGAAAGTAGATCGTGTTCACGTTTAATGTGAATGCCAATAGAGAGAGGTCTTCTTGAGCGAATTCAATGAAATTCGGGGTTTCAAGGTTGGATCACTCGCCAATTGCCAAGTTGTTTTGTTAGGTCTTTTTTGGACCTCATTCTAGCTGCTGCAAGAATGCAAGAAATATGACATGCATAGAGGAGAGAACTAATCCGTTGGTTTATTATTTCAATGCTGAAATCATGGATTGTAGTAAAACTTTAATGATCTTCTGGGTAGTTTTGTAGGGGATTCATCAATCGACGGTGTAGTGCGGTAGGTGAGGGACAGCAGTTCACCCGAAGTTCTAGGTTCTCGAAAATGCTTCCCGTAATACATAGTACATTCTTTAGGCTATAGGGGCTTACTGCAAGTTTATAGTATTATTTCAACTCTCAAAGAAAGGACGTCGGGACATTACAGGCATATGGTGTTTTCAGGTTGATATACAAAGGCGTTGTGTCTCACTCTCTCATTCAAGAACGGAAAGTCGGTCTTAAATCATGCCAGACGTAGAAAGGGTCATACAAATATTTGAGGATATGGCCTACGCTAATATACAAATAACCCTTTCCCCACAAATGGCCAAAAGAACACCTGTATGTCTCCAATGTAATGTACCGACATGATTGAATGTTCTTTGGTTTGCCATATCTCTTAGGCCAAACACCAAATATATGAGTCTGCCAAACTCAACTCATTCCTCATAATCAAGCCCCCAAACCACAAACTGAAAAACCCCAGCTCAGTGGCGATTCACCAAATCACGACAAGCTCTGATGAAACGTTTCACAATACGCTTCGGCGATAGTCTTCGAGCAAGAGCTTGTCTTGCCTGGCGTGGTGCCTCATCTGCTTCATTTCCCGCATTAATAGCATCTCGAATTCGTCGTAACATGCTTCCTGGGCCACCCCTCGGGTATCGTGCCTCATTTTCCTCATTTGCTTCATTTTGCACATTAACTGTATCTTCAACTTGTCGTCTAGCCCCTCGATGATCTCGATGATCGCTCGGAGTTTCCAGTAACCGAACGATCTTCATATCAATGAGCTCGTTGAAGTCGAAAACACGGCGACACATAGGACATGTCAAGTTTCCCTGTCGAACCCACCGCAGAAGACAACGATGGCAGAACGTATGAGAGCAAGGAGTTTTGACAGGATTCTTGAACTTGTCGCCCCAACAAATTGAGCACTCGTGCTCGCTCAATTTTGCCTTTCCTGCATCTGCATCGTTCGCCATTGGTTGTGTCTGACATTTTGTAATGTCAATAGTTGTCCATTTGCCACTCAAGAGTCAGGGGTATGATGCGTGGCTCACCTCTGTAGATTCCTGCGCATTTCCTCCAGAACCTTCATTCATAGCTTCAACATCGGGGAAGCACTCTCCGCCTGGGTAAAATGGATGGCGCTCGACCTCGATTTGTGGATGTTGGGCTTCGGCATCGTTGGAATATTCTCTGACGGGAGGAGGAATAAACGGATTCAGAATAGGGTGTTGTTCATTCATGTCTTCGGCATTGTTGAAATATCTGTAAGAGCGATTGATGGGGCCATCGTTTTGTCTACGTCTATTCACCCCTCGTGTATGGTTATAGTATGGACGAGCGCGGAAGCCACGGAGGTAATCATCATCATTCCTGTCTTCAACAGGGCTGGAGTAGTCTTCGTTGAGACGGAACCAACTGCGAATAGGAGATTGTTCATTCGCGGCTTCGACTTGACTGAAATGCCTGTAAGCGCGACCGGAGAGAGTATTGTTTCGTCTATGCCCATTGATGGCTTCTGCATGGTTAAAAACTCGAAGAGAGGGAAAGATACGGACGATGTTGCTCTCGTTACTATCTTGGGCATAGTTGGAGTAGTCTTCAAGTCGACCAAAGGGATTATAGATACCACTAGTATCGATTGCGGCCCGTCGGTATGCTGGAAAAGAAACCATCTCAGGCAACGCGTCCGATCTTGTTTCTGCTCAGCGCGCAAAGAATATCAGCCACAACCCAGAGTCATAGGAAGGAAACGGTATGGTCCAAATTGAAAGTCCACAGCCCTGGCATAGCTTTACTGTATCTCGAGCCACTGGAATATGGGACGCAGAGAGATTGAACTTACTACAAAGATCCTGGTGCCTCGGATTGCGCGTTGATTTCTTCGTTGTCCAGTTGCATGTGGGAGACAAGTTGGTGTGTAGGTGTCGAGCTTGAGATTTAAAGGTAAGAGAAAATCAGGAAGCCTAGGCAAGGCTACAGGTATTTTCTCAGCTCGCGCGAGCTATGTCGCCTACTACTCGCTTAATTCAAAGTGAATGTCATTTTCTAACTCATGATTTTGGATCGATGCTCAGATGTGAGGATTCTTCTCTGGTAGTCTGATTACTCTCACTGCTATGCATCTTATCATCTTATTAGTTTTAAGTGTCAATTTCACTCTCTTCAACAGATCTCTATCGCTGAGTTCGCCTCGCTTGATTCATGACTTGAGGCGTAAATCACATAAGGGTGCAGAATGCGAAGGAGACCTCATGTGAATCAAACCACTCAAATGAGTTTGATTTGACTAACTAATTTACTTAAAGACTGCCTTGATACGTCTAATTTACTTTAGCAACTGGGTAATCTTTTAGTGAACGACTTCTGTAATTGTGCTATTCGTACATCCGCCCGTACAGAACCAGTACAGTGACTTATGAAGCCACACGACAATGTCAGATTGAATTACAGAGAGTTGCTGTTGTAGAAAAAAACTGCAGCTTCTTTGAACAGGACAGCAAAACCAACAGCGATAAATATGACCCATGCTTTCTTGTATGGCCAAAAGAATCGAGCATAGTAGTCGTCGAAGATTCTGGGGGTGACCATCAAAAAGGCTTCCAGACAGAAAAGCAACTTTACAAAGCCTATGGCAAGCCAAACACGGGTAAACAGCAGCGATAAAATCCATAAACTGTATCGTCGTAAAAACTCCCTAACAGATATTTTGGGCATAAGAGGGCACGGAACCGTCTCCAGCCACTCCCAGATGGGTTCAAACGTATTTTTGAGGTACAATGCAGACTCAGAACAACCCTTCAATGCGGTGCGAGGATCCATGTATTGGCCACATGTCGGACAGGTTCCGTAGAAGCGTCGAAGCCATTCTTTGAGGCAGTGTCTGTCGAATCGGTGAGCGCATGGCGTGAGAATGGGATCCGTAAATGATTCGTGGCAGATTGAACAGGTTTCTTCTTCGGGGTGGCACTATGCATTTGTAAGTATGTAACTTATTTGTCCTTGAAGAACAATATACATCGTAAGCATCGAACTTGCCAGGAAGCTCCTTCAAATTCTCCATGTTGCTGTGGTGCGATTTGCTGTAATAGAGCAATGGAGCCACCTGTGATGATACTAGAGATTCTGGCTTGAGAGGCACTGCTTCAAGGGAGATCAATTCTACGTTTCCGAAGGTGAATTAATTATCGAGAAAGGTTGACAGGTGGGCGAGCGCTTGTCGCGTTGCGCGATTTCGATAAATGTAGACCGCAGCCAAGTTAATGACCCAAAGGGCCTGAATTGCTTAACACACGCGAGTATAAAATTTAGGATATGTGAACTGCTTAGGTTCCCAAAGCAAATTACCTGGATTGAGTGAATTGAGTTGACAATTCAAAGGTATTGAGATACCTCAGTCATATAAAATAGTGACTTTAGAACTGTGGTTTTACATGAAGTGCGTAGCAGAATGCGCAATCTACCAATTCCTATTATATTCATAAAGAGGGCATGCAGTAAAGTACAAAAACAATGACCAGCCCACGTCAATTTAACCAGTGGTTCACCCCAAAGATCCTACTGCATACGATCTTCTGCCTCTCTAGCCGCTCTGGCTGCCTGTTCTAGTTGAGTGATTCGTTGTTAGTCTTGGGATCCAATAGGTATGCACATCATCTGTCATTCTTCTAGGACGTCTGAATTAGCAGGTTGACTTATATTCGACTCTGGTACAACACGCGCTAGGCTAGAATTTCCATGAGTAGAACGTTGATATTCTTCATCATTAATCATTGCAGATATTGGCCGTCTCGCTTCAACATTGGCCATGGGTGACTCAGTCCTGCCATTCGCGACGTTGGGTGTGGACATTGTTGCGTATTGCTTGGCTGGTGCTCAAGGACACGGCTGTTGTTTCGAGAGAAAAAGAGATTTAAAATCAGGTGGTGCATTGAAGATGATCGAGGTACTGACCCTTCTTGCAATAAATAGATTTGTACCTCGTCGAGCCATCTATTGACACTCATCAGAAGTCCAGTATCAAGTGGTAAACCCGGACCTGTCATTCATACAAAAGTCTCCCACTCTGCACGATCTTGATCATTGATTAACCACCCAACCGGAGGGCTTAGCAGAGGGACATCCAGTAGAAGTCGTCGGACTAGCAGGATACCAAGAGCTTCTAGCTTATAACGATGCAATTCACTACGACAATATGGACATCTTGCAAACAGCTTCCCAACCCATGTTGCAGGACATTCGCGGCAAAACCTAGGGCTACAACTAGTTACAATGAGATGATTGAAAAGCACCCATGGAGATTGGGCAGCACCTCCTTCATCTTCATTGGTTGTTTCATTTTTATCCGTCACATCTTTCTATGTCGTAATATGGTCAGCATCATGTTTAAACCGAGGCTCACCGGAAGTCATTGGGCTTGGCGAGATTATATCATCCTGTTTGATTGCTTCGTGCCATGAGGTGCTACCCCGCCACCCATGATATCTTCTCCATCACTGACTTGCTCATCCGTCATATTGGGTTCACTCATCGTTGGGATAAACCCCGTGTCTTGAAGATGCTTATTGGTTTCTAGCATAACAGTACGGGGGTTGACTGCAGGTACTGTGTACAGCTTGGCTGTCAGCAGAGCTCGCCAAGGGTGAACCTAGAAAGAGTCTGCAAGACGCGAGGCCGAGCATCTACAACCTAATCGTAACCAAGAACTCAAAAATCGGAGGATCCAGTGTGGTGGATAGTAAGATTACAGTTCTAGCCACTCTTCTAGAAATCCCGGGTTTTTGGTCGTAGTAAAAACTAAGTTTGCTTGTTCAGCAATGGCGGACTTAACGTTAACTATGCCGATGTGAGTGTATTGATTTTGATGCCTTCCAAGACGTAATCCCTAGCAAAGAACCTTATACTATAAGGAGTAATCAAAGTTAAGAAGAAGCACATACACTCCACCCCTCGCAAATTACAAAAAATTCACCAACTAAAATATCACCACCTAATCCCTCTCCGCCGAAAACTTCAAACCAAACTAAACCAACACAACATCCCTATCTACACACAACCCAGAAAAAGCAGAACTCCGAAATAGCAGAAGAGACTTGGAATTGTTCGTCCAAACACATCATTAGCCATTCACATACGAACTAGGTAATTCATTTAGATCTCTCCTACTTTATAAGAATGAGATATCCATTACGAGGATGCTGAGGGACTGAATGAAACTTTATCCGTGTGAATTCAGGTGGATGCTAGGGTAGAAAGATAGAAATCATACATTAATTGGCATTATAAAATAGTATAATATTTAAAGCTTTAAACACTAACCTCCCGTTAGTGCTCCCATATATACGCCTAAGAAACCCTACTATAGAGTCCTCGGAACCAAAAACGCCTGGTTAATGACCAAACACTCCAGAGGAGCCATCTTATTACAACCTCTCCTGAAAGCTACTCCTCCTACCAAACTTCGGGCTGGTCGGACTCCCAGACGTCTCACCCTCAACCCTTCCCCGACCTATATAATCACCACCCTCCTGTTCACTCCTTTCTTCCACCCCCTCCGGCGGTGTTAACGGACTAATAGCTCCTTCCCTCAACCCGCCCTCCTCAGAAGCAGCAGGTTGAGGTCTACGTCCCAAATTCGCAGACATCCTATTACCTGGTTCTAAAGGAGCAACATACCCATCCTCCCCGATAGTACTCACTGTGGTCTCTGAGAGACCACGCAAGTGTCCACGGTGATCATCACTCACGCCAGAGATGTTGCTAACGACTCGGTCGCTTGATGCTCCAGTTGGAGAGTCGGCTGAAACTTCTGTTGGTGAATGCTGTGCGATGGGAGAGATTGTTGGACGGCTATAATTTGAGGAGCGTGAGATGTTTGATGTAGTCGAGGGGGAACTTTGAAGTTCAGATGTGTTATTGCTGGAGAATGGATGGGTTTTTGGACCGAAAGGGACAAAGCCCGTTGGGTGAGTGTCCATTTCAGCGGGCTTTGATGTGTCTATTACCTTGTCAGTTTAGGGTTCTCAAAAGTTTAGGATTGGGGAAGATAGAGAGTAGGGAGGAACGTACCCATCATTTCATGAACCATCGTGCCTCCAGCCTCGGGAATTAATTGGTTTTGCTCTTGACCATCGGGATGTGACATATCATCCCCTGAAAATGGACTCGATGTTGTTTCGTCTGTCGTGACAGTTGGAGCTTTCTCACCACCCGTTCCTCGAACCCAGTTTAGAATTCTGTAGTTCTGGCTATCGGTCCCTGCCTCACTTGTACCTTGGCGAGACCGAAGTAGACGTCGACGGCGCCAGAGTAAGATCGCAAGAATAACAATAGTAATAAAGAAGAGGCCGAGAACCACTCCTAGGAGGGGTGCGAGGTATTTCGGTGTCCCGGACCCATTATGGGTCGCTGTTATCGTGGGACGTGGTGTTGTAGTGTTGGTTTCAACGGCCGAATATGGGTACCAGGTCGTTATTTTGGATGTTGCATAGGCCGTAGCGAAGATAGCGGCAACGCTTGTATTGGAGAATCCAGTAGGTGTTGGCGCAGTCTGTGTAGCACCGCCCGTCCCACTTCCTCCAATCTTAGAATAAACATTGCTCGGAACGCTATAATTCGACCACACATCCGGGTTGTATTCGTCAAGCCAGACAGCGGAACTGAGGTTGAAGATTTGGATGAAGCCTTCGAGGCAGTTTAGATCAGCCCCAGGCGAGGACGGGGATCCTCCAATAACAAACATTTGATCAGGGTAAGGCTTTGCGCATCTGTGTCCCGCCCGACCGTGAGCCGCATTACCGGAATAAACTTTCGTCCACATGAATGATGGGATTGAGAGAACCCAAACATCATCGCTGTACAATCCGGTTGCATTAAGGCCATCAAATCCACCGTACCAGTAGATGTTGTGACTGGAACCATCATCGGCCGAGGCTAGGACTGTGCATCCCTGCGTCAACGCAGAAGGCCCACTACCTGACGTTAGCTGCTCATACCAAGTCTGAGTATCGATGTCGTAGATGGATACGGTGGTCATGAAGGTTGGGCTTATGTTTTGCTATGCGCAGTTAGCAGCGGATTCGGAAGGCGGTCGTGGTGAACTCCGGAAGAGGACTCTGGGGAACTTACGCTTTCAGCACCAGCAGCGGCGCTAACAGACTGGTTAGTATTCGCAAACTCTGGATTGATCACCCCTCCAATAGCCACCAAAATCCCCTTCTCCGAGACTGGCACCCAAACAATCTCGGCGTTTGCACGTGGAGTTACCGAAGGATGAAGAGTGTAGTTTGTCCAAACCTCCTTTTGCTGGACCGACATATCCAGTTGTATTAACGTCGCTGATTCCACGTCTGCGTTCTGGCTCTCGTTCGTTGTGAGATAGTAGATTTCGCCAAAATTCGCGGATCGAAGGCCACTAAAGTAGAAGCCCAGATTCTCTGAGGGAACACTAACAGATGCGCCATCTGTGATGTAACGAGTCACGGTAGAAGGGAGGGTTTCCAGAATGAACCCCGGTTGAAACTGCTTGGGAGGACCTGAGGCGTATACTTCGTATGCAGCAACAGAATCGGCCGCTGGAGCGGTATATTCATCTGTTAATTGATACAACCCTCCGTAGATGAACCACTCATAGTCATTCGCAAACATCCCACCGTTAACGAATTGGGGTCCGATATTGTTGGCTGATCCACCATTCGAGGCTTTTGATATTGGGGTAGAAAAGATGGTACTGATATTTTGAGACGTGTTGAAGGGAGTACTGAAATTAAGAACGTAGACTAGCCCAAGGGGATTGCCGTCAGTTGTTGCAGGATGATATGTGCCATCATCCCAACCTGGAGTCCACCAGAGATAACCGCCATCGATGTAGAGAGTATCGCGGACGACAGCAGCTTTTGTTCATCATTAGCATTCATTCTGCATCATTTTCTATGTAGGTGCTGGCTGCGGAAGGCTCACCGCGGGGATTCTGCCACTGACACATTGTCGCATTGACCTGGCCAGGGAGCTGCCATCCTGACTCTTGTGCTATCGCAAATCGCGATAACAGAGCAGTAAACAAGAGCACAAGCGACGGCAAGTCCATCATGACTTATGAATAAAACGAATGGGACTGTATTATGCTGAAACGTTTATATGTAAATATCAGGAGGCTCAGTGCAGCCTGCATTGGACCTCAAGAAGCACCAGGAACGAAGATGGGTTTGCGCCACTAGTCTACCTTCTTTTGAGTGCACGCAGATAGACTGCTTGCCACCAATAGAAGCCGCTTTTGGCGAGGACAAAGGAAGGGAAGCGAGAAAAAAAAACAAAAAAATAAAAATAAATTTTTGTTAAAAAAATGATGTGATGAGCATGGAGACAAACCATGCGGGAGAAAGCGAGATCTCACACTTTGAGAATAATGACTACTGAGGATGACTAGGTAGCACTATCCTACTATAGCTAGCTAGCTAGCTGAAGGGTAGGAGGAGAAGCCATGATGGGGGATATGCCTGCATTTGCATATAGACACCCTGGGCTCTCGATTTTCCCGTCGCGCATTCCGGGCTGTCAGCCTTGCAAGGAGGGGTGGGGTGGTCGTCCTCTTCGTACCTCGAGAAAAAGATGTCATCGTTGTGGTGGTGGTGGTGGTGTGGTAGTGATATTAAGAGTATCTAGATGTTCCACGAGAAAAATAAAAGTGCTATTATTATTGCGCCCTTTGCAAAAGCTGCTTGTTATGCGATGCATTTTGGAAGAAGTAAGACTGCAGTATGTATGATGAGCGAGCTTTCCGAGCATCTTTCCTTCAACCCCGGCCAGAACCCGAGTCCCAGCCTCATGGATGATTTTCCCCAAAGATCGGTGAGCACGCAACCCGACCATATCATCATCATCATCCGTCCTATTACTATTATTATCATTCTTATTATTACGATTATTATTATTATTATTATTATAGGTATTATTACTATCGGGAAGAGGTGGATAAATATCAAGGTAACAATCCATTCGGCCAAGTCATCTGTTTCTGACTGTACTCGTTAGGATACCAGTTTTCAAAAGTGGAGTTCGAGATGGAAGAACAACAGCACGGTAGATAATTTGGCCCGTAGGTGGTAGTGGTGGGGGGTGGACTTTCGAGGCTCTTCGGACAAAAAATCCCAAGTTCAGTCTCACTCATCAGGGCCTAGAACATGTTCGATTCCGTGCCTCCACATTGCTGTTTGCAGAGCGATGACTTTTTCCTAATGGAGGGTTGAGTCGAAAATCCAGTGGTTGAAGTCCATCTCATGTCAGCACCGTTGACGCTAAACCTGGAGGGGACTTGCCCCGACCAAACTTTGAACCAACGACACCTCGACAGCGAATTCTGTGTGATACCATCCTCAAGCCTTCCTCAAGCCTTCAGCTTATATTCTCCCAATCTATATGCACCACCCGCAGTATGTGGCGCATATGCGCCCTGCTATTTGCGTGCTACTTACTCCACCATCACATCACGCTTTTGTTCGCATCCCCACCCCTCACCACCCCTCAACACCTCCCCCGAGAGAACGTGCTTGGCATGGCACCAAATCCGCTCGTCGCTTCTGGCTGGCTGACTGCATCATGCAGTAGATTCTGTAGTCCAGAGTGCTGTCATGGAGCACTCTTCTTCGCTGGTCCCCGATAGAGCATTTACAAACCGTAGCCTGCCACTCCACCCTAGGCTAGCACCGCCCAATTCAAGGCACATCCCAAGCACAATGGGTCTCATTGGGTGTGTCCCTTGTGCCTTCCACTCCATGTTATGCGTTGTCGGTACAATAATGAGGCTCCCAGTGCCCTCTCACTGGTAAGTTCGTCCTATTATATACGACGCTTACTATACCATTCTCAACCTAAGTGCGTATCCATCTTCTTTGCTTCGCCGCCGCCTTGCAACCTTCGCTTCGTTGTGCCTGTCACGGCAACTACTCACAAGGAGATTAGCCTCGATCCTTCTTTATTATTGATTTTTTTTTTCTTCCTTTGCCATCATGTACTCCTGGCTCTCTATTATTTAACGCCTCCAAAAAATTACCACGTCATGAAATTCTGAAGTTTTCCTGTCAATTTCAAGTGAAGAATTTGTCGACAGAAGCGGAAGCCTGCACGCCGCCGCTGGCATTGATTTACCAAGGACCAAGGATCAAGAAAAGCATCGACGGGGAATTGGGGGCTACGGACATCTGATTGGATCCTTGCAATTGTTCGAAGGACCCTCCGGCTCTCAGCCCTCAGCCTTAGCCTTGTGACTGCGATCTTCTTAATACATTACATCCAGGCACCCCAACTTTCCTGGACCTGCCCGTCTATCGCTCGTTTCTTTGCGAAGCACGAAACCGGCTTCTCACACTCGTTTGCGGTTCGCAGCATTGACTTGTATAGTCGCTCTTGCCTGCGCAGAATAACACTATTCTAGCAGAACAAGATGCTGTTCGACGCAAGGCTATGGGTCGGATTGGCCTTGCTAGGTGTGGTACAGGCGCAGCCGCCATATGGAAACACCACAACTGTAACCCAATCTGTAACCCAATCGTGTACACCCGCCTCATGCTCTTGCGGTGCAGAAACAATTTATAGGCCAACCACGATTTTGGAGCAGTGCACTCCATCAACTGTGATGCAGACTCACACCGTCACTGCTTATGTGACTAATACAGTTGATACGTCGGCAACGGTATGTTTCTTAATTTTTTGTAGCAAAGATACATACTAATCATGAATAGGTCACCAGAACAGCTTATCAGACAACAACTATTTATTCGAAGATTTACTCGACTGTGACGGACAGTGAAAGTCCAACGGGTTATGGCATCTACAAAACAGTAAGCGACATCACTCAATTCCAGGCTCTACCATTCAATGTCTATCCGATTCAAACTCCGTGTCTAATTCAAATAACCAGATCACTACTACTGTTGTATCCGTCTCTACCAATTACCGCCCAACGACGGTGTACTCCTATTTATATTCGACTAAAACTGATATCGAAATTGAAAACAGCACTGCAACAGTTACTTCAACAAAATTACGCCCGTAAGTTTTGTGGTTTTCCATCCCCAACCCCAACATTACGAGATGGTGGATGTTCGATCAAGTTTTTGGAAATGCCCCCAAAACTTGGGCTTAAAGAAAAACAGCATTAAATCAACGTTCAAAACTTGGAACAGAACTAACAGCAAATTAGAACCACCACCACGGATACTAAGACAAGCTACATAACAACAACCTGTACTGAAACTACTACCTACTCTACTAGCTACCCAGTGACTGTAACATCAACTGTTGTCTCTGGTTACACTAGTATCTCAACATCTTATGTCTATTCTACGTACATCAGCGAGACGACATATATCACGTCGGTAAGTTACTCTCACCAAAATCCAATTCCTACATACTGACGAACAGATACCTGTTCCAACAACTACCACGGCCACGTATCTTTCAACTTCAACCATCGTTTCAGAAAGTGATGTTTACGTAACTGTCCCAACAACTATAACTTCAACCACCGTTTCAGAAAGTGATGTTTACATAACTGTCCCAACAACTATAACTTCTAACTATACGTACTCTGTGCCATACACAACTACTATTGTGTCAGATTCTACTACAGTCTCCACTTCTTACATCTACTCAGTTTATATCAGCGAGACTACGTATACAACCTCGGTATTTACTTATCATTTCTTTTGCTCGCAAATTCCTATTCAAATTTAGAAGTGCCATTGAAACTAACAAACTCAGGTCACTGTTCCCACGACAATTACAACTACTTCAATCTCAATTTCAGTCTCGGAAAGCGATGTATCGTATCCTGTGCCTACCACTATCACATCCACTTACCTCACAACTTACACTTACTCTACTTCATACCCATACACCGTGACCGATGATTTCACGTCCACAACAACACAATACAACGTAAGCACGTACACATCGGTTTCTACCTCGCTCTCCCTGAGCATCTTGACAGATACAGTAACCAACAGTAAGTTTTTCAAAGCATTCCTTAATGCTTAGCGCAAGAACCAAGCTAATAGTTTTTAGCCGACACAACAACAACTACTTCAGGTTAGTATTGAGGAAGAGACCACTTATATTTTGATACAAAACTAACTATTTAGTCTCTACTGAATCCATCCTTGTCACCACGACTTATCCCGCCTCCACAATCACAACGTCCATTTCAGGCTCCTTAACAACTGTAACGGAACCAGCTTCCACTGTTACTAGCACCGAAATATTAACCTCGGATATACTCGTCCCCACCACTTCTACAATTCCTGCATCGACAGTCACAACTTCGCTTCAAGGCTCCTTAACAACCTTAACCCTACCCGCTTCAACTGTCATCTCCGAAGTCTTCGTGACAACAACGACTACACAACCAGGAACTAATTATACCTCAGACATTTACATCACAACCACAGTTATCGAGTCTGGAAGCACATTCACTACCCAACTCATTGTCCCGACAACTATAAGTGAAGCTGGTAGTACCATAACAACCTCAATTCTTGTGCCCCAGGCTGGAAGTACAGTAATATCGAGTATCATTATTCCTACCACAGTGTCTGGACCTCCGGGCCCTACTTTGACTTCAGTTGTCACTACCACTATTCCTCCCAGTGTAACCACCATTTCCGAGCCTGGAAGCACATTCATTTCTACAATCCCGGGGTCAACCAGCACCTACACCACGACAGTGACAGCCCCTGGGGTCACAACCTCTGTTCCCGGTTTGACCATTTCTGGAGAGAATTTCAGTTTTACGACTGCAGTGACATTGACATCAACGTCCACCATCTCTTTCTCCGCGATTACGACTTGTTCCGCACCCACAAACACCCCCGGAGTGGTTGTGACTCCTCAAAGCACAGCGAACGATTCTACTTGGGGCTGCGCGCCTGGCTTCGTATGCTCACCACCAAAGCCCGATGACTGCAACTTCTTCGCCAACCCTCCACCAGTCGAGTACCAATGTGATGCAAAATACTGTATCCCAGCGCCAGCATTCACAGATGTGGTCTGGCCAACAAACGAGACAGCCTACTACCCACCGACAGATGGCTACTTCAACCTAAACCCGGAAGCCTTCGGCCTGCTCTTCGACATCTTCGTCGAACAAGTGGTAACCGAGTACGTTGTAGGCAACCTAGGCACCTCTGTTTTCACAGCCTTTACGACAGGAAACTACGCAAGTCAAGCCAGTCTCGATCATTTCAACCCATCAGCAACCAATTCTCCAAATTCCGGCGCCCGAAAACAGAAACAAAAACACAAACGTTCCCAAGCACCAAACGCACATCAACTACTCTCCAAGCGCGATAACACCATCGTCCCAGCAGTCTGCTACGCTCAATGCAACAACTGTTTCATCGAAGCCCAAAAAATAGGAAAGAGCCCCGCCCTCTGCGCCGCAGGATCAGCCTTCTTATCCGACTATGCATCCTGCGAATCTTGCGTTAGCGCTCATGGCGATACACAAAAACTTACACTTCAAACATCTGTAGAGCCCGAGTTCCAACCATTCCTTGATTTCTGTAACGCTCAGGCTCCACAGAGTCAAGTAGCCGTAGCAGCAACTACTCAGGTTGTTAGTACTCCGCCTCCGAAGACCACCACCACTGGAACGGTTCAGGAGGTCAGCACGGCTCCTACACCAACTGTTAGTGTGGCTAATCAGTCGCCCCCTGCTACTACCACTACTCCAACCCCTGTTACTGTCACTAGTCCTTCTCCAAGTACTCCCACTCCAAGTACTTCCACTCAAAGTACTCACACGACAAGTACTCCCGCTCCTAGTTCGAATATTGGATCTACATCGCCATCTACTAGAAGCTCAACTGTGCCGTCTACCACGGGGACGAGTAGTGGATCAACTACGACCTCTGGACCGCCCCAGTTTACTGGAAACAGCAATAGAATGCATCCTCTACCTATTTTTGGCACACTTGCTCTCGTCTGCATAGCATCTATCATGTCATTTCTATAAAACATGAGAAGAATATCACTCTCTTTACGAATCTCATAATACTTGCAAATAAGGAAGGAAGATACCCCACACTCATTTTTAACAACTGGCGTTGGAAGGGGTGGTACTCGAAGGGGTTGTCAAGGACTTGGTTTGTGGCTTTTAATGTATAGATTCTGAACGAACTAATAGGATGGTAATGAATAATTCTGTTAACAGCCGATTCGAATTATCTTTTATACATATAGATGCGATATTTGTGAGTTCTTTGAGTAGTAATCTCCAGTTCAAAGTCTGAAGTGTTATAGAGCTGCGTGGGTAGACAGAGAAAAAGCGCAAAAACTGGGAAGGGGTTTAAGGAGAAGACGTGATAATTGATCATGAAATTATATACAAGGGTCAAATGGAGGAGTGGTCCTGTAGCGAAAGTAGATGTGTCCAGTAATTATTTAGATATTAGAATGTATCTTTCTCCTTCCTGATTCCCCATCTACTAAAAAGCCAACGCATTCTCAACTGACCCCTATATGCATGCCTTCCTTCCCTACACTACAAACAATACCATACATATTCTTAATCCAATTCCCATACCTAGGTCTACTCAATATCAACGATGGCTTATCAGAAGCCAGGAAAGAAAGCTAGAAAAGCCAACTGCATGAGCCACCACGAATTACGTGGACGGGACTAGTGTTTTAGACTTCTCGGTCTCCTATTTAAGTAGCTTCCCGTCTAGAAAAGCCACCCTTTCAGCCGAAATCGTAAGGCTGTTTGTTCTAGAAATTGGCTAGCTTGCTCTTCTAGGTTAAAAGTGGCTGGCTCTTCCTTCCCGTAAAATTACGAGAAGCTGGACGGGGTGTTGTCAA
The DNA here is from genome assembly GCA_022190145.1 of Pezicula rhizophila. Lineage (NCBI taxonomy): Eukaryota > Fungi > Ascomycota > Leotiomycetes > Helotiales > Dermateaceae > Pezicula > Pezicula rhizophila. The sequence goes on from JAJONI010000198.1 coordinate 28,087, forward strand.
TGTTTCATTTACCTCTTGAAGAATTATTGAATTGGGGAATGAATATCAGGCGGTGAGTTAGGTTAGGGATTCTTGAATTGAGATATGACTGTGAATTAAATATAATACAAGAAGCCATTAGTGAAGGGACTATTAGATCTTGCTGCATTATTTGTCTTTATAATACAACTTACTACATCTGTACCAGTACAAAAACCCAGGATTAGTACATTGCCATTATCCCTAGCCGACTTGCAGTATAGCGTTACATGCTCAAAGTATAAGTAAGATCTACAATGGGAACAAAACAGTGCACTATAAAAATTATACGATGTTGAATCAGTGGCTCAAACTGAGGCAAAAACAAAAATATTCCTCCCGTTTCCGCACATGAATTTTAGCAATTTGACGAAGAATGTTCAAGAAGAGACTTGCAGGTAGTCCTAAGCAAGCAGGAGTTTATAAAATAAGTATTAATCCCAGCCCCCTTCACTGGAAAAGAAAAGTGGAGGAGTTTCATGGGCTTATCATAGATGGTGCCCTTTTAATTGTAGAGCTGGTATAAGATACAGTTTCCACAGAAGTGTCTCTCAGGAGGGACTGTATTAGTATGTGTATAGCGTTAGCTAAGCTAAAAGCTTTCACCGCAATGAAATTGAAGCTCTTGATAAGTATTTTCGTGCATATGGTAAATAAATAGCGGTTATATGGGATTTAGGTGATCTATGAGAACTAATTGACTGAAACCCAGATTATCTAGCTGAATTGCTAGACTAATCCTTGTGATAAATAGTAGGGCAGCTACTTGCTATGAAGAAAGAGAATGTCCAAGTGATTTGCCAACTCTAGGAAGAACCAGTCTGGAAGACCAGTTGTAATTATGCCCATTAATCGCATAAGCTCAGTAACTTCTTTTCCTCCCCCCTTCCTTTCCATTCTTCAATCTCGTAACTTGTATTCCACGGCGAACCATGACAGCTATAATATCAGTGACAACAACTTGTATAATCTCTTTTTCGGAAAATCTAAATTTTTAATTCTAGCTAGCGCAACACTATAATATCTCAATGTCACCCCTCAATCCTTAGACAGTAATGGGAATTAGCAATGCGAATATGATAGAACGCTCGATTTTTTTTCAGAACGAGCGCTAGTTCACATGCTTGGCAGTTCTTGCAAATAAGAAGTTGACCGGATCTGGATGCGAAGATCTCTCGCTAAATATACTTTTCTCGTGCATCGAATATTTGCGAACCTGGAGCTCTCATTACCACTTGCGAAGTTTGTTTAGTCTAGGGACATCTTGTCCACTTCGTTTTCAATCACCGTAACGTCTATATCGTCGTTATGAGAAAAGACGGCTGAGTCGCCTGCCCAGCTGTATGCCGGCGCATTCAGACGTGTTCTATCGAAACCAACATTGATAATAGTCTAGCGTTTCGTACTTTTACTAGAAAAGCTAGTTTAAAATTTAAACAGCTTAATTTAGGACTAGGCTAGCAGTCTAGCTAAAACAGTAGACTGTTAGTCTAAAAAGCTAGCAGTCTGCGGAAGTTATGGCCAGGTTACGACAAGGTTAAAAATAAGGCTTTAACCCTATATTTTAAGCGTCAAACCTTAAAATTTAAGTGGACGGCGCTATATAAGGCCATACAAAAAGCTGGAAACGCTAACATTTCTGGGCTTCCGGTAGAAACAGACTAGACGGCGGTCCAGAAGAGCTCCTAAAATAGTAGGCCGAGAAGCCTAAATCACTAGTCTAGTTTACTAAAATCGTAGATTCAGAAGCTAGGGAAGTTAAAAGAGCTAGCTTCTTATAGAGTGAACTATCGTTATCATTCAGATTCGAAACGCCACCTAGCAGGTTCCAGAAATAGGTGCCCCAGATGGAAGGAGGATGTTAAATCATTAGCTTTTAAAGCTTCATGTGACTCTTGATATGGCAGTCCCGGTCCGATCACACGATATCCATATCATGTGATTGATTTTCTTGTTACATATCGCATTAAAATAGTAGACATCGCAACAATAATAGCAAAAAATAGTTAAATATGACAGTCAGTTACAACGCGATGTGCAACAAAACATTTACAGGTCATATGCCAGATGGCACGTGCTACTGAAAATTGGCTGAAGCGAGGTATGAAAAGGGGGCGAATTGAGATAAGCGAGGACCGAGCATTACGATTTCACAGCATGTAGAACTCCACAGTTAGTTTCGTTTTCTTCAAAATGAAGAATACTCGTGTGCATGGCAAACCTAATTCCTTTCATTGCCCGCATTAGAATAACCCTTGCCCATTCGGTCGCCGTACATTAATTAGCCCTACTCACCACTACCGTGTTATCTCATAATCTACTCATTCTCGACATCCTCCTCATCGTACTCCTCCTCGCTCTCCTCTTCCTCGAAATTATCTCCGACAAAGTTCCCGTGTTCACTGAACTCCTCGGCCCTCCTAAGGTAACTTCCACTAGGTGGAGCTTGCCTTCTCGCAGTATGGTAGTGAAAGGGAACATATAGTGATCTGATTCTAGGCGGACTAGAGCTTTTGTACGTGGAGAGTTCAGCCTCAGCGACGGCATTCCTCTGCCTCAACCTCTCAATCTCGGTCTCAAGAGCTGGGATTCATTTCGACCAGCCAAGAAGTTCCTAGCACGTTGCTGACTGGCGGATATTGAGGCTCTAGGTCTTAGCTCGCGTGTTGAGCACGGTGTGGTTGGGCGGTCAGTCTCTGGATTGCACTGCGGGAGCTGACTCTAGAACGTCTTCGACCGTTACTTGCCCGGTCCGATATGCTCCCCTGGAGGTGCCCGAGCTAGAATTTTGAGCCGCTACTCGGTTGGTATTATCTGAGTTTGAGGATACTTCAATATTGTTTGCTTGTTTCCCCCTGGAAGGGACAATGCCAGCAGCATTTTTCCTCAATGCTCTAAGCTTGGCTAGAACTGACTCCGGTTTGGGAATCCTCGTCGTCAGTAGTATCGTTCTGTACTATAGGCTGCGGAGTTGCTTGATCTTCAGCCAGTGATGAGAGTTGTGCCTAGAATACAACTAGTGTAAGTTGCTACGGTGCAGAAGGTTGTGCTAAATGTGCAGGTGGTTAAGGTAACGATGCTGGAATCTGACCAGCTTGTGCAGGAGGTTAAACAATGGGATTTGAATTCTGAGCAACTAGTAGCATAGCTAGAGCAGGAGGTTACGCAGGATCCTTAACAGGCTATTATTATTATTGCTAGCTTGTACTGAATAAGTGCTGACTTTACGAACTTACCGCAGATAGTCTATTGTTTGAGATGCTTCCAGTTCCAGAAACCTCAGCGAATCTAGCCTGTTGCCAAATAATTAATTTCAAGTAACAAAGGCCTCAGTTTAAAAGAACCACTTAATCAATTTGCCTGGCACTGGCCCACGCCTGGTTGTCGAAATGGGCTTCCGTGAATATATATTGACGGAAATGGTGTTTTCCTTAATGCTAGGGCTGATTATTTCTATAGTCATGGCACATGAACAAGAGAAACTCCTCTGAGTCTGTTCGTATTGCACCTTCATCCCATCCATCTAATGGCCCGGGGAAGTCTCTATGTAGAGCTTGTAGCTTGATCAGCAACTCCTGGTTCTTGGTTGCCTTTACTGGACTACCAGAGCCAAATCCCGGGTTCCAGATTCCCCCAGCCGTTTCGGTGCGCTATATAGTAGCAAGTTATTATCGTGTCCGTAATATCGCACACCTCTATCTACTCGTAGGTGGTGTATGACGTTGTTCATGTGGTTTGCTCGCCCATCCCATTGATTACTTTCTTGAGGTGAACTATTAAATATAAGAAGACATACTATACGACGCCTTGTTACAGCACATTAATTCTATTTATTTTCAATTAACCTTTCGCACTACTACCTCGTCTGACCCTATCACAGAGCACAGCGAGCCACTACCACGAAATACAGCCAATACCATGAAGTAGCGAGCCACTACCACGAAATTTTAACGCTACCACAGTCCCGTGACTATGGATATTCACTAATGAGGTTGTGCGGTAGAACCTCTTGGGCCGATTAGAAGTGATCTTTAATATCTTGTAGGTGATTATTGATGATTCTTGTGCTTTGGGGCCTCATTGACAAGGGAAGGAGAACTTTACGGAAGGTACCACGACAATTGTTACAGAGCCAGGAATAAGTGTAAATATTGCTTGCAATGTGGTAGCCACTTTGGCTATTTTAAACTGCAAATAGACCTATACATGTAGTCAGAGATGAATCAGCGTAGTGTTCCATTAAGACCACTAAGCTCCAAATTTGCGGAGAATATCTTGTCAAGGGAGTGTTCGGTGTTTGTGAGCTAGGTTAAGAGTTGTGTATATGCTAAAAGCAGATTAAACAATTTAGATACATCCTTTTATCTAACAGCATAACAAGGCGTAGCGGCTTGGTAACTTTCATAGTGCTTGGCAATTTAACAAGTTTAGTTCACTTTGGCCTTAATATCCTACCTAGATGGGGAGTGGTTAGTCGTCTGATCCCTTGTATAAATCAGCCTGGGCTTCTAGTGTTGTCCCTACCATACTTTTCTTTACTGTAATTAAGCGGAATTATTAGTTCTGTCCATGGGAGGTTGGGGGCTCCATTCTGTAAAATGTTGAGATCCATTGGCCGGCAGTAGCATCACTCTCCTTTCTAGTCTCATCAATGCCATCATTCTCCTCCGCAATTTCTTCCATGATCTCAAGAGTTTCTCGTCATACTCTGCTTCTAGACTTTGCAGACCAGCCTTGCACCCGTCCTTAGCATTATTATGGCCATTAATAGTCTCACATATTCTTACAATCTTTCAGATCTGAATGGCCCTCTTATTTTCTTCCTCCATCTCCTATATCTCCTCTCCATTATCTTTCTTCACAGGCCGCGTAACGTTCTTACCCATGTGATTCAAACTTTGCATCTCGGCACAGAGTTTATTAGTTTCGTAGAAGTGGCACAATCATAATTCGAGAATCCAAGAAAACAACCAGACAAATAGAAATAAGAATCAAGTCAAAGGCGAGATCTATAAAGCTTAAACTAAGTAAATATAACCCACATAGCTTTGCAACAATGAAAGGTCAACAACTATCGGTAGTGCTCCAAAAAAACTCCACGTTATCTTCTTCGAGTATGAATACGCGCTTTTATTATTAGTCTTTAATAAAGCTCCTATTTAAACAATGATCAAAACGTAGCGAGTAATACACAAGAAGGACTTCTAAAAGTTTGAAACGTTGGGATTTCAAGTCGTTTCAAAGTCCATGTTGAGCGTGAGAAATGCTACGACGTTGTATGCAACCCTAAATGTTGGAAATAGTGCAGTTGCACTTCTCTTATTCTACGCTATTAACTCTTTAAGGATAACTAGTACTCTTACGAAGTTAATCCTAAATATTTAAACAATAGTAGTGTTGCTATTTTAAGTCGCCTAGATTGTATCATTGTCTTCCTGTTAGCGTAGCTTCTTATGTCAGATAATTCTAGCTATATAATATCGAACATATAAGCCAGAAGTCAATAGTGAATTGCCTGATTTTTATGGACAAAAATGGGTAATATTTATATAC
>JAJONI010000199.1:0-33538 GCA_022190145.1 Pezicula rhizophila
AACACCAGGTAAAGAGCCTATTCTTGGATGTAACATGTACTTTCAAAGAAGCAACATAAAAGAGTGTAATAATGGCTTTTAAGATGTATCATCCAAAACTGATGACAATTATTACAATCCAATACAATGTCAACATACAGAAAAGAGTAAAAGACTTTGTCGGTCTGTAATCACGTGTTTCTTATATATCTTCATTTCCGGTAGCTTTGGCGCCCGTTGATCCCTCCGAAATCGCATATTAATTCCGACCATTCTGGCCCAATATGGTACCATTTTTACGTCAAGGGAATGGCACCTCAAAAGCCTCATTTTGTATGGATATAGCTCCATTTTGGGTGCCTATCCTTTAGTATATAAACCCTACTTTCCTCCCACCTAGTGGAAGCAAGCTACCAATCAATCAAGCTTTCATTCATGGTTTTGACCACATTCTGCAATTTTACCATATTCCATACATTCAATGTGATCGAAAAGATAGAACTTTAAAACACTGAACTTAGGTAGGTAGCTAATAGTTACAATGGACAATAATGGCGCCGACAAGTTTATAAATTGCCTAAATCCACAAATCGCTCTCTAACTAGTCCCAGTGATATACTTGTATTAAGTAAGTTATTCAATCCCAGCGAGCTCCTTAGACCAAGTTAGTTATTTAGGTCGAGAACATATACTTACCTATTGGTAGTGATATGGTGGTTGGAAAAGGCAGGAGCCACCACGGAAATATCCCATACAATCATTTGGCACAGATCAATCGCGGTTAAATGGATAATGAGCTTTAGCATCAACATGATTCAACTAGTGCATGAAGGTGGAAACTTGGGCTCGAGGCCAAAGGATATTTTGTAAGCTGTCTTTAAGCGAGCCCCTATTTAACATCATCACGTGATTAAATGAATAGCGGTCCTTAAAGTGAGTCCTATTCATAGATGGGAATTAAAACCGCTATTCCAATCTTTCTTTATCTACCTTACCTACTATACTAAATCAAGAAAGAGCTTCCCTTCTACAGCAAAGCCTTTATTTCCTTTGTCCTAACTCTCTTCTACTAAAAGTACATCACACTTAACATAAACTCTCATCCCAGGATCACGATCAGGATTAAAACCACCATCATCCACCATAATAAACAACAATAACGGAATACAAATCTGCCTCTGGACGGCAATATTAGGTATGCCACCAGCAACGTGTTATAGATTTAGGATTCATTGTAAGGCTATGAAGAGAAAAGCATGGGGATTGTAGAAGGGAGGGTGAGAGAGAGGAGAGGAAGAAAAAGAGCTTTTGTGGGAGGATTGGGAGGGTGGGAGTGTTTTTAAGAAGAGGGCTGCGGGCTGTTGGGTAAGATTTGTTAAGGTTTTGTGAAGTGGTAAGGTCTTGGTGAGTGGTGAGTGGTGAGTAGTAAGAGGTAAGTGGTAAGTGTAGTTTGGTGGGAAATGGATTTATACTAGTGTTCGAGATATTTGCGTGCCTAAGTGACACAAAATATCATGTCTGCAAGCTCCCAGCATCTCAGATAACTAATATAAAATAGCCAGTACACCCGAGACTCACTAGAGCCACCCTCAGCCTACACACAATACCTGCTTCAACATTCATAGAAAGCTGCCCAAAAGTCACGTCAGTTAACACGCGCATATCAATCATATTACCATTCAAACTGAGAATCGGAACGAGGTCGGGCCACAGTATAAATCTTCCATTCTTCTTTAAAAAGGCTTACGAGTTTCACTCGTTCTGAATGTACACGAAAAGTAACACCAGCGTACATAATCTGCGCTCAGCTCATATCATGATTAGAAGCAAAGCAATTTATGACGCCGGTTGCCGAAACAATCAATCCGCCACCCATCCCAAGGTATCAAATCAGGTTGGTCCAATCTTTTGCGCTCTCTGATATACCATTTCATCTCATGTCGAGGGCAAGCAAAAAAAGAGCAAAGAAAAAGCGCGGCCAGCGCAAGCAGAGAAAGAAACAGACATATCAATCGTTTGAAGAATACCGTTTGACGCTCTGCCCTTTCCCCCCTGCATAATATGCCATGTGATACGGCATATGACAAGCCGACATGGAAAGAGAATAAAGACGGCACCGAGACCGAACAAAGCAAGGGGTATGCAGCTGAACAAATGAGATACATGAAAAAGAAAAAGAGAAATTAAAAGGCTCTGAAGAATGTAAGCGACCCGCGGTAGTGTACACGGGAACATATCAACGTCGTGGCTTAATCTCGCGATGTTTGAGCCTGCTTGTTCTCCATCCTTCGTACCAGAGCTCTCGACTTGCTTCTCTGAGTTCTCCTCTCCACTCATTAAAGACAGCATCCTTCAATTTGAGAAAATCGCAATGCTCAGCGTTCATTGGATCCGCAAAACCCCAGGGAAATTTCCTTCCGAGGACTTCTGGCTCGTAGATGTCCGGACTGATAATTGAAAGTGGAAGGTAAGGATTTTCGGCACTTTCTGATCCAGAGGAGTTGCGCTTCCGAAGAGAGCTAGTCGACAGACGATTTGATCTGGGCGATGATTGTTCTTGGCTTTCTTCGGGGATCTGAATTGGAAGGTCGCCACTTGTCTCCTCCTCGGAATCTTCCTCTTCTCCCTCGTCGATTCGATTTGGGTTTCTAGGACTATCTGGCGCGTCATCGTCATCAAGACCAAGGGCTTCCAGGGGGTCCAAGTTAGCCTTGCGTAAGCTGCTCCAGACTGACTTCTTCAGGTGTGCCATGTGTGCAGTAGTGATGCTGTCCGCTTTTGAGATGACCGGAATGACTGTTGTCTTGCCTTGCAGCGTGCGAAGAACCTGCAAGTCAAGATCTTCGTCTAGAGCGCCAATAACTCGAGGCTGAACGGCATACTTCCCATTGCCATTGCCGTTTTGTCCATTTGCTAGTGAGCTTTCGGAAGCAAGATTACGATCGAGACGGATTGGGTCCAGAACAAGGAAAGCACAGTGAATATGGGTATCTTGAACGCCAGGAGCTCGAACAACTTTCATCTCTTCAGTGAAGGTTTCCTCGAATTTGCTTTCCAGGAAGGAGGACATCTCCCGTAATTGAAGATCAACAACATTCTTCTCTAGTCCCTCGGAATCCCACAAGGTCAATCCGATCCGCTCTCCGTCAATCTCAGTCTCCAAATAATGTGAGATAAAGTTGCCGGACCTCTTGCCCTGTGGAGCGAAGATATCATCTGCGAGCTCGGTAGGTCGGTTACTTCTCTTCTTGGGAGGGAGTGCCAGAGATGTCTTGAGGAATTCGAGAAAGGAGGTCTTTCCGGATGACCGGGCGCCAATGATAAGAATACTGCATAAAAGTGAGCTGGTGTCAATTTGGGAATGGAGGGTAGGGAAACTGACTTGAATGGAGTGGGGTCCTTCCTTCTTCTGACTCTGCGTGGACTGTTGATTGAGCTGACTGCGCTGCTGGCATAACTGTACCGCCCACGATGTGTCATGCTCTCAGTACGAGCATATGGATCTACCCAATCCCCATTTTTCTGCGTGCTTCCTGGGATAGGAGGAACTGGCACGTTGCTAACCATTGAACCAGATCGAGTAGGCTCCATTGATGCGCGACCTGGGAGGTGTCCACCGTTGTGTCTGCCAGAAATAATTGCAACAGAGTCAGGTCGTGGATCTTCGCCACCAAAAGATTGAAGTTCGGGAGGAGCAGCACCGTTGTATAAATCAGGAAGACGGGGTGGTGATTTTGGGATGGCAGCTGCCTCTTTCTGTTGGCGCAGTAGCTCCTGCTCGCGATAAGCTTTTTGCTGCTTCTTACTACCTTTGAACTCTGTTGATTTAGAGCGACGCAGCAAGAGCCCCAAAGATGAACGACGCGGCGGCTGAACACTTTCATCACTCTTCTGTAATTTGTCGGCTGGCGGAGTAACGCCTGAACTGGGAGTTCGAGGTCTTGTTGCGCTGACCATGATGATTGGATATTAAAGTGTTACAGATATGACAGGGAATGATCCTCGCCGTTGCAACAGCGATACGATGCCTTTTCAGATGATATGAACCCGGATGTGGAGAAAAAAAAAGGATGATGCCTCAACGAAGCAAGTGGAAAGGTTCGTGTCTATCCTTCCCAAGCCCTTCGTACAATGTGTATGTGTGTTGAAAGCAAGAATGTGTAGATCGAAGATCTCGTTTATGCGATCGCACGTAATGTCCGAGGTATCGACGTCTCGAACCTGCACGACTGCAACTGAGAGAAAGTTGAGGAGCTCCGGGACGGAAGCTGCTGCAGGAGGAGGATGCGGTCAATCGTGGTGGGATTCGTGCTATTGAATACGCGTTGACGGCAGGGAATGCGGAGGACTGGCAGCGTTGCACTGACTGGCGCAGTGCTAAGAATATGAAGGAAGTGTGGTTCTCGTAACAGTAACCTTAAGGCAAAGGAAAGTGATGCGCGGAGCCTGGCCGTTCGCGTTGTAGACCTCACAAAGGTTTGGAGTTGAAGAAAGATCCCCTTGGGTATGACCGTTGATGGGATGGACGATGGGGCGGTTGGTGGTATGGACGAAAGGTCTTTCACGGAGAAGAGAAACTGGGCAGTGGAGAGGACGATCATCAATCAATTGTCACCTTCATGCGCAGCTCAGGGGTTTGGACCAGGCACAAATGGCACAAAAGGGTGCAAAAGGGTAAGATGCTCAGGGCCAATTAGAAACGTCCATCACTTCCATCACTAGGATATCGGGAAATTTTCGTTTCTGCCGGATTTTCAAGCCTGATCAATCAAGATCCCCCTGAAATAGTCTTGTACTTCCGTACCACTCCATACTAATATAACTACGGTTGTACGACAAGGCGCGACGCCCCTTATGCGACCTGCAGTATTCATGTCCAAGCCTTTCTGACGTGTCTTTGATTGCTTGCATGTTTTGTTTGTATGTACGAATGATGCATAAACTGGCAAGACTCGGATTGTGGGTGGCAATTGTCAAAACACAGCTTCGGCAACTTGTTTCCCGGGCGCAGGTTGATGATGCAAAGAGAAAAGGTTGGAGTAGGTACCGTGGTAGGTAGTAGTGAAGCTATTGAAAGACTTGAGTGAAGGTGGCGCCCTGTTGCAGGGTTCTTTCTAGGCGACTTCTAGCGCCGACGTACTGAAGCAACGCCTGTGGGGAAAAGGAACAAAGGAATAAAATCCTCTCGCTTAAGCACACATACATACAGCATGGCCATGGCATGGCATTGGCATGGCCTGGAGCACGTTCTGCAGCAACGTTTTCGTCAACCAGACGGTACGAAGCAGGATTCCTGTGTAATGTGCGCAGTACCACTCCGTCATAGGGAAGGTTACCTGCTACACATTTTTCCTAGTCAGACCACCCGTGGGAACTAATGTAGCCCGTTTGACTTTTTGTGAGTTCTGTTGCTGATGCAGAAAAAGTTCTGAGAGTGGCACGTACAGTTCACAATCCAGTCTCTCAGCATCTTTTTTTCTTTCCCTCTTGCATAGATGACGGGGTTGTAAAGAAGATTGTGGAGGTGATTGAGCTTAATCTATTTGATATGCCGTTCAGCGATTACGGGATCTCCCCGGGTAAACTACCATGGTTCCAAATTAATGCTTGAAGCTTAAGTTGAAATCTCAGGCAATCCAATTAATACTCTGTTAGGAGGCACCATAAGTCGTCGACAGAAGAATTATGGCATGCCTTAGTTGTTGAAGAGGCCAAGGTTCGCAGAAATTCTTATACTAAGCAAGTACGCCTCGAACTATTGAGGATGCGATGCTGGGCGGCTACCTCTGAGGAACAACAGCAACTTATCGAGCTCCTCATTCTCACCCTAGCGATATGATATCTAGAGGCTATCGACACCTCTAGCTATAGCTACATATGCACCAATCCCCACTGCTAATCTCGAGTCGACTAGGCCAATACCGACGACTCGGACAGAGCTTCCGTATTTTGGCTGTTTTGGGTACAGCCTTTGCAACGTAAGTAGGGAAGGATTGAGAAGGGTATGGCAATGTCGTACCAGCCGAGGGCCCAACCAGATCCTTTTTTAAGTTGTTCAAAGTAGCCCATTCAATGATTCAAAAAAAAAAATACAGTTTGCTCTCCTTCTGAGGAAGGGGAGCTGCAATATTTCATAAGTGTATCAGATTGTCTCAACGTTTGTACTTGCCTTTGCGAAAGTTGCACCAATCTTACTTGAGTTAGCGCTGACTGTTTGATAGACTTTGCTTAATCGAGGTGTAGTATGACGTCAAGATCTCTCTGATTTTCCTATCTACCAAAGCCATGTATCTCATCTCACTCAATTCGCATCAAACGTCAGAATGCCACGCTATGCAATACTACAGTAGAACAATTTACAGGCTGGCTGGATGTTGGCTACCTTTTCTGGTACCTTGCAGCCGAGAATGCTACCTCGGATTCAGCATCACCACCGTTAGCACTCTAGCTTACGGGAGGTTCCAGAGGCTCCAGCATACTTGGAATGCTTCAAAGAACTGCCTATAATCCATACAACTAGAATAAATAAATTGTTCTTATATTTGTGGACTAACCTGCAGGAGTTGGCTTTTAGAGATTCCTTCACGAGTGCAGCTGGCATGCAAGTCTGCCTACAAATGTTCGTCAGCCAGGTTTCCCCCTAAGCATCTTGAGGGACCACTAGTAATTATGAGTGAATCTTACGCCGTAAATTGAAAAACTACTACTTAAGCAATATCAGCTGTCTTGTCGAGGGCCAGTATCTTCCAGCACTTGGCGCAGAGATCGTTTACCAAAATCTCTTACACTCTCATCAATCTCAAGTTTCTTTGAAGTTTGTTGGGATGGTCATCAGCCTGTATAACTCCGAGTCGTACACTGGTGGGCGTAGAAGCTCCCCATTCATTGCATGCCTTCAGAACAGACTACTAATCACTAACCATGCATAGTCACAGCCCCTTGAGATATTAATAACTTCTGCTATGCTAACTTAGCACTCACCCAAAAATATCTCAACTACCTTCGCCGCACGCAGCGTTCCTTCGTCTGTGGCAAATTTCGTCGTCCTCTCTGAGGCTGTGGAGCGGGCCTTCGAGCTGACAAATGACCATGGAATATCAATGATACCCGAGATCCAATATCTGCTCTATTCTGAAATTGATATCTTAGTCTTTTACGGAAATCTAGATCTGGTGTGCAACACGGCAGGAGCGAAGAGTTAGACAGCAAATTATGGTGTGCAAGGGCGAAACGGCTTTCACGTCATAGGAGCTCAAGCCGTAGAAGAGTGTTGACAGTTGATAGGGAAGAAAAAGAAGTTAGTGCGTAGAAGGAGGTTAATATTAAGATAGTGCCTAGAGATAAGAAGAAGACTCGGTTTGCGCTCGTTACAGTTAATCGGGTAGGTCACAGTTCATATTAGGCGAAGTGGTGAATTCAAAGCAATTCCCACAGGATCAGCCTGAAGTAGCATTGGACAAGCTAAACAGGTGGCTGGCCGGAAAGTCCTTCGCTTAGACCAAGAACTCACGTCCTTAAACTATAGGGAGTAGGATTGGTTTCTCGAAAAATTAATATTGGATATAAGAAAAGCAACACTTTTCTCCTACTTTGAATCATCAGCTAACACCACCTCTTCAAGTTCTCAACTATAACAAACATCCTTTTCATTCTCAAAGACTGCACGGATATTGAACTCGAGTAGACTTTGCAAGGCTCAGTAGAACACTTCTTGTGTATGATATCAATATGCTACTAGATCAACACTCTGCCCCGGTTGCTCCAACTCCGCCCTAACCATGTCCAAATCCACACCCTCCAAATCAGCAACCAACACCTCAGGATCAAGGTCTTCCATATCCACGTCTCCATCACTGTCATCACTTTCAGCACTCTCACTTCCATTTTCACCCTCACAACTCCTGTCTACCTCCCCCTCCCCCTCCTCGGTACCCAAACAAAAGTCATCCGTAGAATCATCATCCGGAATTTCCAAAAGCGGTCCACCCCACTTAGAACTCTTAGACAACTCAAAAGCCCTCCCCATAAACACTTTCATATCCCTTATCACCCCATCTTCTTCCACATCCTCCTCCTCCTCCGCACCCTCCACAAAAACGAAATCTGAACCAAGATCATCCTCATCAGAAGTACCATCCTCACCATCCTCACCAACATCACTAACAGCCCCACCCTCAACAACACTCTCAAACCTCCTCATGACCACCTCAGGACTCCCATTAACACTCCACCCATCACCTGAAGCACCACCATTCCCTAACACATATTCCCTCCTATACTTCTCTAACATTAATGTTTTTTCAGAGAGGGAATAAGCGAGATCTTCTTGTTGTTCATAATAGAAGTTAAAAGCTTCTGAAATCCGTTCATCTAGCCATTTCTTTGCCTCGAAATCAGCTTTCTCATTTTGACTATGTTGTTTTGAAGCGGTGGAGGTTTGGTCTGTGGAGGTATAGAAGAAGGAGCGGTTTCGTTGGGATAATAAATTCCAGGTTTTTAGCATAGGGCGATATGTGAGTGATGTGTATTGGTTTGTGTAGGAGGTTGAGAGGAGTTTTTTTTGTTGTAGGAAGGGGATTTGTTGGGTTAATGGGAGAGGGAAGGATGTTGGCCAGTTGTAGTGTTGGAGGAGATTTCTGTGTTTTATATAGTACTAGGAATTAGAAGAGGGAATTATTAGCCTTATGTTTATTTCGTGGTGATTGATACAAGTTAATATAGTGAGTTTTGAGGATAACCAACATATTTAGGGTGACAAAGAAGAAGGTAGGATGAGGGGGTATTTTGAGTGAGACAATAAGAAAGAAAACTGTTTCGTACATACCATAGATCTCCATTCATTAGTAACAACATTATTCCCCCCATCAGGAATCCACTTCCCCTCCAAAAACATCTCAATCCACTCCCTCAAAACATCTTCAATAAACCCGATGCTCTTCCCCTCAAACTTCTCACAAGAAACCCCAGTAGTTCCCTTGGGTTCAAAATCTTTCAACTCAAGAACTTCACCTGTTCTCGTATCAAGAAAAGCAGATAATCCATACCATGGTGCTAGCCATTCTGTTATTTGGAGCATCTGTGGTGGAAGTGTTGGTCCGTAGCATAATGTACGATCTAGCTTAGCTTGACCCTGAGGATCAGAGGAGATTTTGATTTTAGGTTGTCCGAGAAGTTTGCCTGCTGTTGTTATGCAGTACTCCCAGCTGCCAGATTGTCCCCATGCGTCTGTTAGATACGGTAGCGTGCATATTAATTCGATGACAGCTCTGTCTATTGGTGGATCAGATGTTTCTGCTATAGCTTCAAGTGTCGCGCATTGTTCCGGACTCATTCGAGTCAGACAAACATGTGATCTGAAATCTTCTTCTTCTCCTGATTCTAGGTTATAATATTCATTACCAGAGGTATGAGACTCCGTCAATTGAGTAAATCGAGTAAGAAGATTCTGACACCTCGTCTGAAAATTGAATTTCTCGTCCTGTGGTATTTTTCTCGATTTGATAACCGATTGTAAAGTTTCACAGATGTTGGAATTGTTAATAACTCGAGGATCGATTTTGTCGTCTTCTTCAAGCATCTTGATGGAATCGGAAATGTCTTTGATTTCCCAATCTTTAGGTGGATATCGTGGTCTCCGACTCTTTCCTCCATGCCGGGGTAAAAGTCCATCTTGAATTTTGTTGCGAGCTCGAACAACTGACATTCAATTGGTTACATCAACACCAAACTACAAGAGGTTTCATGTCGAACATACCAGCTTGTTCTTCTCGAATCTTGGACTTCATCTCAACAAAGGCTTTTGTATTCGGTGCATTTCGAACAATGTCATCATATCTGACGAAATTGCCATTCTGGGTATGTATTGATAGGAGTTGAGACCAGAGATTTGCGACGTTTTTGATGTCATATGGTAGTTGGCCACTGCGGATCTCAATTGGAGGTTCTGGGAGGGAGAGTGGTTCCGTTGGACATGGTAGTGAAGAGATTGGAATATGTGGTTGTAGAACGTGATTGGGCAACTCCTCGCCTTCCTTTAGCTTATTGAAGATTGGACAGGAAGCCTCCTCAGCACAAGTAAAATTGAGATCCATTGTTTCCATTTAGCCAGGCCTTTGTATAATTGAATGCGCTCGTTGGCTGTTGAGTTTTACGTTTAAAATACTATATATATGTTTAGATGCACAGACTGGACGAGTTCGCTAGGAACAGGCAACAGCAACAAGGGGGAGGCACAGTAGCATCACGTGGAACGTACAATGTATCACGTGTAAACCTGTGATTCTATGAAAATGCTACTATCCAATTAAGTATTCATGGTACCTAGATTTATACTCTGTAAACATGTTGTACAAGTCGAAACGTGGGTCAGCGACACAGAATAGAGTGATGGAACTCAAACGGACTTTTTTTTTAGAAAATAGCCGAGCTATATTCATGGACAGATTTCTCCGTAAGAGCTTCATTCCAACAATTAAATAGTTTGCTGGTAAGTAGGCTATTACATACTCAATTCCTGCCTAGGTACCACCCCCCTAAAAAATTACATGATTCTGTGAGATCGAGGCTTTATTCCGCCTTTATGCCCTGGATGCGATCAGGCTTATCCCGTACATAACCGTCCATACCCCAGCTTACCTAGGTTCGTTCCGCGTTCCTTACCAGACACACCTAATGGTTGACAATAGGCCTATCCGTTCTGGAGTCTCTCTCTCTACTCGCGTTTGCTCCTAGTTGGCTAAAGGGAAGTCTGAATTTACTACTATATTTACTTATTTCAATAGATAGAAATTTTACATGATTAAAATATATATCTCCTTATAATAAAAAAATATCTATGTTGTATTTTATTAAAAAGTAAACTGTAGATTTTAAAAGTGTAGATGCGATTTTGGCTGTGTTTCCGCTGACACACCGGAATGGATGGACCTATTGCCGTTGATTACCCCGCCACAACACCCCGCGATGAGTAAGGTAACTAGTTAGTGAAATACCCCACCAAAAATATAATCACCTCAGCGTCCACAACATCCCACACAAAACATCTGCAATCCTACATCAACATCCTTACCCAACTCAAATATATGTAACAATGTCAGAATCAACCGTTCCACTCGGAGTTTATCTATGGAAAAGACTTGCATCTCTTGGTATACAACATGTCTTTGGTGTCCCAGGAGATTTCAATTGTGAGTAACGTCTTGAATTTAACCTCGGCTTCGTCACTTATATGTCTCCTTAGTGACACTTCTCGATCAAATATATGATGTTCCTGAGTTGACATGGCTTGGAGCGTGCAATGAGTGAGTTGTTCTGAATTTACCGTGAAGATCATGATAGTTTCCTTTCTATAGTGTAATATCTAAGACAGTTAGCTGTATACTGATCTGGAGAATATGAAGACTCAATGCCGCGTACGCCGCAGATGGCTATACACGCATCAAAGGCCACCCAGCAGCACTCCTAACAACATATGGAGTTGGAGAGCTCTCAGCAATGAATGGTGTTGCCGGAGCCTATGCCGAACATGCCGGCATGATTCATCTTGTTGGTATGACCTCGCGACCCAGTAAGTCCAATCTACAAGTTTTCCTACCATAGTACCAAAGGTGCTGATATCAATCAAGTCCAGAAAATGAGAGCCATGATCCACCATACCATGGAACGCAACATGGATCACGCTACCTATGTTGGTATGAGTGAACCCATCCGGAAGACCCATACTGTTCTTATGAATGATGAAACTATGGCCGAGGAAATTGATCGTGTTATTGTTGCGGGTGTTCGAAGTAGATTACCAGTATTCATCTACATTCCCCTGTGGGTAAAATCCCGATTCCCTTAAGAGACCCATTCAGCTAAATATCATTCATTGCTCAGGGATGTAGTTTCTGTTCAACTTGATGCAAGTCGCCTGAGGACTCCACTCGACACCACTATTAAGACTGAGAGCACTGATATTGAAGATTCCATTGTGAATTCCGTATTGGAGCACATCAAGAACGCCTCGAAACCAGTCATTCTGGCCGATGTTTTAACGATCCGACATGGTGGACGGGACTTGACCAGAGAATTGGTCGACTTGACCTCGTTTCAATGTTTCTCAACACCGTACGTAGTAAATTTCTCGGGGGCAGAATTGCTCCTTTCGAGTTGGTTACTCATTGCCCCCAAACCATGTTGAGATACTCCCAAGATATATTGAATAAGTTAACTAATTCTAAGTTTTTAACTGTAGATTATCTAAAGGCGTTATCGATGAACATCTTCCAAACTACGGAGGAGCCTACAACGGCACAGGTAAACCGCCATACTAACTTTCTGCATCATTTCAATCAAGCCAATGCTAAGAAAACATGAATAGTTTCCTTCCCTGGTGTCGCAGATGCAGTCCATGGTTCCGACTTACTTCTCAATATCGGTCCACTACTCTCGGACTCAAATACTGGTGCTTTTACACGAGAGGTCAAGGATGAAAACCTTGTTCACTTAGGCCATGACTTCTGTCAGATCTACGGCAAGAGATATGAAGGTGTTCATTTTCTACCAGTATTGAAGCGTATTGTTGAGAATCTGAGAAGAGCACCAAGTGAATACAACATCCCACGACCACCCAAGGTTGAAATACAGGTAAGCGTCCTTTCTCATTTGCAAGATCTTGAGTAAAGGTGTTGAAGTGGCAGAGCCTCTGTCAAGCCTCCTTGTCCCTCTTCACATTCTTCCAATATCTATGAATGAGAACAATATCACATCTTTCAAACCTAACAATTTCCCAGCCCCCGGTCCTCAATCCCACGACCACAGGACCAATAACGCAATCCTATATCTGGCAACGACTCTCACACTTCCTAAAACCCAACGACATAATCCTCGCCGAATCTGGAACCGCCCAATTTGGCATAACCGACGCAACCTTCTCCCGAAATACATCCTTCATAACCCAAATTTTCTGGTCCTCAATAGGCTACACAGTAGGAGCATGTCTAGGAGCCTGCGTCGCAGCCAAAGAGCTCAGCCACCCAGGAAGAATAATATTGATAGTAGGGGAAGGATCCTTACAGATGACAGTTCAAGAAATAGGATCATATATCCGATTTGGGTTTAAGCCGACAATTTTTGTGATTAATAATGATGGGTATTCTATTGAACGGGCCATCAATGGTCCGACGCAAGGGTATAATGATGTTAGTATGTTGTGGGATCATCAGAGGATGCTTGGGTTTTTTGGGGCGCGGGAGGAGACTGGAGTTAGGAGTCGGAGTTTTAGATGTGAGAGTGTTGAGGATATTGAGAGGGTTTTGAAGGATGAGGAGTTTGGGAGGGCTGAGTATATTCAGGTGAACCTTCCTTTCTTTTCCCTTACTTCCCTTGCTTTTAACCCCTTTCATGGGATGTGACTTAGTTTTGGGAAATATTGCTAATTAAAGATGATTAGTTATGTGAGATCGTAATGGATAAATTCGATTATCCATGGCGTCTAACAGACCAAATCAAAATCTCCAAGGCGAGAGCAATTGCGATGGCTAAAAAGCGACCTGCAGAAACGCAACAGTAGTTCTATTACAGAGTCAAGCCATAGATCATAGGTAGAGTACCTAGCTGAATAGAGTGGACGCATTCGTTCGAAAGCATTGGATCACTTTTTCAAATTTATAAATCTTCAGATGAATATATTTTAAAACCCAATCCATCTACAACTCAAATCATTTGCCATTCTATTCATCTCCAATATCTCCCTTCCCTCACCCCCTTTCCTTTTCCCATCGCCAAAAGGGAAGTCAGCCCTCGCTTACTGTAACTAATCCAAAGCCCCCTTCCCTCCCATCACCAAAACGTCCCCCTCCCCAAAAACCTTCCTTCCTCCCACCAAATTCTCCCAACCTTGGAATACGTCCCCACAATCCTAGATACTCACCACCAAACCTCCAAACCAATCCAAAAAATAAAAAAGATTCCAATTGTCGGAGATATAGAGTGGGGGAAAAGAAGTCAAAAAAAAAAACAACCCCCCACCCATAAGAGAAAAAAAACGTATCTGATTTTCCTTTGCCCTCAGACAGAATCGAACTGGCAACCTCGTCATTACTTGAACTTTAACCGTAAGTCTACTAGTGACGCGCTCTACCATTGAGCTATGAGGGCGAAAACAACACAGATGCTTATTTGTCCTGTTTGTTGAGACAAACTCAGTTATGTAGGATAATGATGTTTTTTTATTGGGGCATTCAGCAGCCACCTCTTCAAAGGGTAAAAATATTTGCTATAATGTCTTTTGATATATGATTTATATATAATAAGACCGCTGTAAAACTAACTTAGCACTAGAAGAATCGTAGGCGGGTAAATCTTTGATATTGATCTGTTGTATTGGATCACTAACTAACTTAAGAAGGAGGGACTTCAGTCTTGTAAGCTTGAGTTTGTTTGAGAAGGACTGTAGAATGCTGATACTTCGAGGGTGTTGTTGCTTTGCGGATGCTGTTGCTGTTGCTGACAAAAAGATGTGGAGCTACCCAGGACAATGAAGACCGTTATTTCTCTCTTCTACTGGAGGAGCAAGCACCGTGCTTCCCTCCCTCTATGGACTTGCTAATTAATAAATGAAAGGAAGGCGCTTTCAAAAAAAAAAAAGACTTCTGGGTCGTAGGAGCTGAGGAAGTATTGTGACGAGTACAATGGGTGATTGGGGGGCTGAAATTTTAGCAGACAAACCGCCTACAGCGGACACAGTGGTCATTGTGGGCGTTGTCATTCCATTCCAGATTGTATTTTAGGTCAGCTTTAAGACCACCGCCCTAGGTGTGTGAGCGACATAGATATTTTTTGAAAACCGAGTAAGTGCACGTCTTGAAGTTATAGAAGGAGAGGCAAGTGACTATGATAATCCTGTTTGTAAAGTTCCATACTGTCTAAGAAGCTAGCCTCTCGACCTCCACCAGAGGAATGAGTTTACAAAGCGGGGGAGTGGTAGAGTTGTATCCAGGCACACAATGATGGTGAGTGTGGTGCTGTTGCGATTGTAGAAGAGAAGAGTGTTTTTTTGGGAAAGGAAGTTTTGCTGGTAGAACGTACCACTCTCTATGTGCCTGCCTTCTCCCAAGCCTATGTGGCCTGAATCGATATTGAACTAGCTACTCGTAGGGTAACTGCAGTTATCTAGGAAAAGTTAAAATTTTAATTGCTATAGGTAAAGATGTAAAGACGGAAGGAGCTCGTCTGGACGTGTAGTGGAGAAAAAGAGAACCATTCAGTCATCAGAATGCAAGTGTGACTTAACTTAGGTAACTGACTAACACTTGTGACTAGATATTGTAATATTGTAATATTGTATGTATTTCGCTGTATAC
This sequence comes from Pezicula rhizophila, assembly GCA_022190145.1. Taxonomy (NCBI): domain Eukaryota; kingdom Fungi; phylum Ascomycota; class Leotiomycetes; order Helotiales; family Dermateaceae; genus Pezicula; species Pezicula rhizophila. The sequence goes on from JAJONI010000199.1 coordinate 15,324, forward strand.
AATAATAGCCAGCCGCCTGGGCGCCAAATTGGCACTTTCCGCATCCTGTGCATACAAAGCTCTCGGGGTATTCAAATGGCCACCTGCCTCAAATAACTAACAAAAAACTGACATGGTTGAGCATGCTATGTAGTCATACTCCTTCCTCTAATTCTATATCGCTCACCGGCGACTGATCATTTATACACCAAACTTATACATGAGCGAAATTATTCTCATTCAAGCCTCCCGACGCCATCCCCTGTAGAAGAAATGAAAACGGTCATCAGTCGTAGTAGCTGGGGCGTATGTACTTTGATAATAAGCCCAGCATGTATGTATAACAATAAGGAAAATAAGGCATTGTAATGCGGGTATGGGCTTAGATGCCGGCGATCTCTTCGTCGACAAGAACCTCGGTGCTCTGTTGAGGTCGATTAAAGAACCGGCCCGTAGGCGAATCCTCAGATTCGGCTTCTTCAACATAAACTAAATGAAATGAGCATTGGTCCTCGGCTGTGATTAGGCGAGTGACTTACTGTTAGGTCGGACAAACCAACTGACCAAGAAAGCAACCACAAAACAGCCTGCCAACACAACGAAGATAGCCTGTGGGAAGGACCCAACGGTGCTCGCATAGATGAGATTAAAGACCAAGGGGAATACTATTCTAGCTAGAGCATGCAACAATCCAGTTGCACCAAGAAGTTGCCCTACTTTCTCGTGTGGAACATGCTTAGTGAGTGCTGATTGGAGGGTTGGTGAGCCGATGCCCCCAAATGCCGCAAGCATTCCCGAGAGTGCAAACATGGCAGGTGTTCTCGAGACAGCATATCCCACAAACCCGAAAAGCTCCAACAGAACTGCCAGACGCACGATAAGCAGTTCGCCGGAATCAGAGCCCGAATTGGGTTCTGGTAGTGCAAAGCCCGACTCGCGCCGCTGCTTGTTGCGGCGCCGCGATCGGAGGATATAGTTCAGAAGTGGAAGAACAAGGAGAAGAGCTGAGACTCGAGTTGTGTTGGCGACAGAAACGAAGAGGTTGGTCTCGTACGTGCCCCAGTTGAACTGGAAGCCGGAGTAGTAGACCACCACCGTCATGGAGCCCATAGCGGTACCAAAGATGATAGTATCAACCATTGACAATAGAATCAAGTTCGCACGAAGATGGCCTGTCCTTGGTCCGGTCGGCCAGAGAACCTTGAGAGGGGCGAAAACATTTCCTTTGCGCAAAGCCCACAGGAAAGAAGATCCATTCCAAGACATTCTCTGACCGTCCGCCTCGAACCTCTCTCTCGCTTGCATTTGTCTCTTTTTGATTAAGGATTCGGGCACGACAAAGAAAATGAAGACGATAAAGCAGGCGTGGACAGCGAGAGCGGCATAGAATATAGTGAGTAGAGACCCAGCGGCCTTGAAGGTAAAAGCAGCTATGAAAGGTCCAAGAGCAATGCCGGAAAAAAGACAAGCATGGAAATAAGCGAATGCAATGGCTCTTTTTTGGGGTGCTGTACAATCAGCTGCGTAGGCGTGACTGAGTGCCATGCCAGCTGTGAAGGAACCGCACAATCCTTCGAAAGCAGAACCAGCCAACAGCCAACTGTAATTGATGGTATCAGGGTATTTGGCAGCCAAGATTGTGATTATTTCTGTAAGGAGCCCTCCGGCACTTGTAATAACCATGAATTTGATTCGGCCATAGCGGTCAGAAAGGGCTCCAAGTTTTGGCGCCATGATGGCGCTCAGAACTCCAGCGATTATGGTCAAGTAGAGGGTGAACTTGGTAGCCAGCGCTTGAATCTCTGGAAGTCGGCATTGCGGGTTATCGCCACCAGTTACAACTGGCGCAAAGATGAAGGAGGGTTCGGCGGCAGACTTCTCAGCCAGGTATTGTCGACAGATAAGGGACAAAATCAGGTTGAGCTTTGGGACGACAGTTCCGCCAAAGGCAAGGAAGAATAGGCCGAATGGAGGTAACAGCCAGAAGATCTGGGGCTATCAGTAGCTGATGCTTCAAATCAGCGAGAAGTGATGCTCACAGAGGGTTTGTTCCACCACGTCAAGCCCTCAAAATCTGCATGTCCAACCCATTCTGTATCTGAAGTACCACTTCTAGTGAGCCCTGAGGAACTGCCAGCGTCCCCGAGCAAAGCGCTCTCCTCCGTATATATCTGCTGTTTATTATCGCCCGTTCCCCTTACTCCATCTCGCGATTGCTCTTCATTGCTTTGCACGCTATTGCGCTCCCGCTCAGCGGTTGCGTCTTTGTACGGTTGAGAGGTACTCATTGTGCTGATAAGGTGGGGGTGGCGGTTGTCGCGTGCTGTAGTACTTTGTTCATGAGAAAGGTCCTCGGTTTAGTGTTTGTCGCAATTCAAGAATCAAGACGACAATGATGGGTTCATGTAGTAATTTCGAGCTGCAGATGCAGAGTAAAAGGGCGGTTGCACTATTGTAGCATTCTTAGATCAGATGAATGTCGTGGCCAGACACGAATGAAGCAAGGACGCGATGTCGTTCGTTATCTTTGCCAACAATTCAGTACCGGTACTAAAAGCTGGGATGCGGTGCTCCCTTTGTAGAGCTGGCCGGCGGATAAGTGCGCCACGCCTGAGCGCATCAGAGTCGCTACGTACTCCACTTTCACAACCTATTATTATTGTAGTTGAGGAATGGCCATAAGCTAGCGATCTAACGTATCAGAGCGCCTTTTTACTTTGTTTCAAGAAAATTTAGCTGGTTGGCTTGAGCCAAAAGGGCAGCTGTGTGATTGACAGCTTGATAATCAACGGGTCAAAGATACAAAAGTATTCAAGGATTTGAGGGGGTTACCGGCCCGTCGCCTTCGAACTTTATTGCCAGTCTACAGGTACGTGCACACCTTCACACACCCCCATCCCCCCATCCCCCCATCCCCCCTTTCCCAAAAGACAAAAAAGGTCCCAAGAGCATGTGGTATACTGATGGCAGCACGAGTTGTCATCCAGGAACACAGTAACGATGCAACAGTTCGGAACAATTGTGTCTAGATTCACGGAAATGCAATAGATAAAGTGATTGGTGAGTGAGTGAGTGAGTGAGTGAGTGAGTGGTACAGAGAGAGCGGGATCCTTCATCCCATCTCATGCATCGCATCTCTTATCAAAAGTGGTGACGCAAACATACTTTACTGTACTGCAGCCCGATGACCCGAGCTACCTTATCTCCGTCCTTCATCCGTAGATCACCTGACTATCTTCCAGAAGATTGAGGATAGAGGTATCTATTACTTGCTCAAACCCTATGAAAAACTTAGGTCTATTTGAATTCAACTCGTCTAGACACTGTTTTGCTGTGTAGTTGTTGATACAGCTTTGCATACCTAGTTGTGCGCATCCATCCGTGGTGTCGTGAGATTGTGTCGCAAAAGTCTGCATGTGAGAATTGAGACTTAGATGGCGCTCTCCATATGACCTCTGAGGCTCGCTTTGCTCAAAACTAACGCTTTTGGAGACCTGGATGTATTGCAAGAATTACTTTGGCCACCAGTTTTTTGTACGCTATACGAAGTAAAAGTGTCATGGGACTGTCTTCTGAAGTCCTAGATAAGCAGATTTAAGGTGTTGCAAAATACTCAGCATGCTGCAGTGCTCCCAGGATTGAAGCGACTCAATTAACTAAGCTTACAAGTTAGTACGACCACATCCATCTGCCAAGTTTTGAACAAGCAACCTAGGGGTGTCAAGATGACTGTGAAACGGCGACTTTCACTCCGTAGTTATGCTCTATAGAAGTTGGGTGTTTCTCCTTACACTAAAACCTCCAGCATGTATGTTTCAGTGTCTTTACCTATTTTTCAAAGTTTTCAAGTCTTTTCTCCAGTTCTTGTGGTCAAATGATTCATAGAATTGGGCGCTTTTGTGAGTAAATATGCACAAGGTTATTATATATATATGAGCCAGAAGAACTCGAATATTGTTGGGGCACAACATCACTCGCTTACGGATTACAGGCCTACCTTACCTAAGCGAGGTGAGCAAACACGGCCAAGTCATGACGTTTTGTTTGTATTATACAGCTTAGGTGTTCTTCTAAAGACTGGTAACTTCTTCTCTAACCTGTGTATCTGAATTATTGCCGTTGCATCTGCCATATTAAGCGAATTTTCGATGGAGCTCGCACCAACATAAACTGCTCCCTGTAATCATTCCATTCAACAAAATGACACAGCATTTCTATGAAAAGTCAAGATAATCGAACTTACTAAATTCCGCAGGAAATAGTGCAAATTTGTACCTTTAGAATGAATGTATTACTTGATACAATTTGGTTGAAAGATATATACTAAATAAGCGCCAACCATGGATGCCCCTTGCCAACAATTCCAACAAAATTATAAAGATACTATCTCAAAGTTTCCAAAGCTCGCATGAAAGTCCTCGTCTGAGCACCCAATTCGATGAAGCCAACTTTCCACCACGATCTCTTTTCCCATCCTTCTCGAATTGGTAACCTTTCTTCCCCAAACAAAGCCTGAAGATACGGCACAGGAATAGCCCAATCCTTGTTTCTATCACCAAAAACCTTCTGTATAAATGCGGCCTCCGCACATCCCATCGTGTTCTGCGTATCTTCGAAGAGTAACTTAGAATTGTCGTTTCGTTGCTGCTGAACGCGTCTGAGTCGGAAAACGGCTAGGTCTTGATTGGTGACCACCTTGCCATTCGTTGAAGAAGAGATCATATCCTCAATGAGGTCTTTTTGAGGAGAGTGATTGTCTCCTTGAGCGAAGTCTCGACGTGACAGTGAAACATCATGTTCGATAGCTCCATGCCGACTTAACTGGTCAAGATCCATACATGGTACTCCAGCTGCATCAACCTCATTAGGGTCCCGACACCCGAAATTTTGCAGAAGGTATGCGAAGGGTGCCTTCAAGAACGCCCAAAGGCCTTTCTTTGGAACATCGTGATGTTCGAGCCATGCACCATATGATAAGGCTGAGGTGATAGTTATGCTTACTCCAAGCTCTTTCATTGCGTTCCTTATCTCTGCTTCTCGAACTTGGCGACCATCTCGTGCAATGTATCCGTGGTTGGCGAGGCAATTTACAACCGGGCAAGGACCACGTAGATCGGTGGACGATGGAGCTTGATAATCTCCTCGCTTAAGTGGTCTGGATGGCATATCGATCATGAGTGGTGCACTCGACGAGTTGATGAAATTGATCAAATTAATTGAATTGAAATGAAAATGTTGGAGGGAAAATGAGAGCACATATAAAGTATCATGTGTCGATCCAATCCGAAACATAATTCTCAAATTCATCTTGGCTTGAATTCAAAATGAGAATACGAAAAAAAGAATTTACATGTGTCGCTTGGTGGCTCAGCATACCAGGGCTAAGAACGCACTATTTTAGCCTGCCAGCATCGGTGATCAATATTTGCCTGCTTTGCATTATTAGTCAAACGACATAAGTTTTTATAGGAATTCGGATCTTCACTATTGGTTCATTATACCTCGTTGCTTTATGCTCCCATAATGTTTCTGTTTGCGTGTTGTTGATCCTTCTGCTTGCATGCCTGATCATAGTTTTGTTTGCCAGCTGAATATGCGGGGCACCATTCCAAAGTTGTGGTTGGATACCGCATCGCTCGTTTCTTCCTCCTACAGGAAATCCATGGCATGTGAGAGTGAGAAGCTGACATTCGTGAAGATCAAATCAAAACTCAGTGATCGGTGGAATTCTTTAAAATCTCTGATGTCTCTTCACCATCGTCCTTGGATAATCAGCCACCACCCTCCTCCTTCTCACAGTCGTTTACCAACAAATGATTTTCAATGTCTTTCGGATCAAAACCGTCACTTACAAACGGCCAGACAAACGGCCAGACAAACGGCTACACTAACGGCCGCTCGAATGCATACTCTGATGGTTATGTGCATGGTAATTCGAACGGCCGTGCAAATGGCTACTCTGCTAGTCCTAGTGCAGATATAGACCCAAGAGTCCTTGAGGAGCTCGAAAAACTCGACCGAGAATTGAAGAACAACAGACGGGACACATCTTCATTCCATGGCGACAACCTCTTGGCCGACCCAGTCCAGAAAATCCCACACACCTTGTCCGATATTCCAGCGATTGCGTCATTGCAAAATGTCTCTATGATGAAAGACATGATATTGCATACCTCATTGGCTGATGTAAAGGCTGTTGTAACTTTACAAAATGCTATCCAGATTATACGGATGGCAGCGCAACTTGTCATGACGCGTACCCTCAATGTAAGTTACTCGGACTTCCTAGAAATTAAATCTAAACTTTTGAGATTCTGTGCTAATGTGCTGCTGGGACTAATAGCAAGGAGCTGCTGCGCAGATCGTTTCGTCCCTGCCGGGTAATAGCGTAGTAAGGGAGATGTTCCTTGAGAGCCAAGTCGTGGAAATGTACGAGAAGATGTTGCATCCGCCATTAACATATCTGGGTGATGCATTTCAATATCGGACGGCCGATGGAAAATTCAACGCAAGTTTCTCCAAAGTCCTGTCGAAAACTTGTCGCTTAATTTCTGACACATTTAATCATTTTAGAATGTACTAAGTCCGCATTTGGGTCAGGCAAATGCCCCCTATGCGAAGACTGTTCCATCGCAGACACGCGTTCTTGGAGCATTGCCTGATCCTGCTGATATCTACGACAGTAATACCCCAATCCTCTTTACATTTAACATATATCAGAACTGACAAGAATGGAGGGCTCATGGCACGAGAAGATACAAGAGAAAGCGTCTCGGGTCTGTCATCTATGCTGATTTATCACGCAACAATCATTATCCACGGTCTGTGCAGAGACCTGGTCCACATAAATTTGAAGTATTTCTGATTTTCTCTAAGATATCTTCCGTACCAATGACACGGACAAGAACCTCTCGGATACATCCTCCTACTTAGATCTTTCACCACTCTACGGCCACAATATGGAGACACAGCGTGAAGTGCGCGACGACAAGTACAAACTTGGATTACTGAAACCAGATACTTTCGCCGAGAAAAGGCTGCTTCGCCAGCCTCCTGGTGCGTGCATCTACCTGGTGATGTACAATCGCTACCATAACTATGCCGCAACACAACTTCGCCGAATAAACGAGAACGGCAGATTTTCTGTACCTGTGGCTTATCAACCAGCAAAACTTGTTGCCGTTGCAAAGAGTTGTATTCCTAGCTTTAAAACCGACACATCCCTCATGACATATCTAAGCGAGTATGGTACGTATGAGGGAGCATTTTTATTCCTATTTGGGAGCAATTTGAGAGGAGTTCCTCTTGAGATGAAGACGCTTTCTTTTGAGACATCTGCTCTTGAGACATATCTCAGGAGCAGCAACTTCAAATCTCCTACGAAAGAAGTAATTACTAACTCCGCCTTTACCAACAGAAAAAGCGTGGAAGGCACACAACAAAGATGATAACAAACCAGTTCCTTCCAAATATGCTGAAGCCGAACTCCAGAAGTTGGTTGATACCGAAAAAGCCAAGGTTCAAGGCTTTGATCTGGACAAGTTGAATAAAGCAATCGAGGACTTTGAAGTTGCTTACGATGCTGCATGGACCAAGTTAGACGATGATCTATTCAACACTGCTCGACTGTAAGTCAAATCAATCCCCATATTATCTTCACAAACCAGCTTGACATTAATTTCCTATTTCTAGCATCACCTGCGGTCTATATGTCAACATTTCCATCCATGACTATCTGAGAGCCTTGATGGGACTTCACCAATTTAATACGACATTCACACTTGACCCAAGAATTTCCATTAATAAGGACGGCCAGAGAGATGCTGTCTCTCGCGGAATTGGTAATCAAGTCACAACAGAATTCAATCTGCTCTATCGCTTTCATTGTGCTATCTCTGGTAGGGACGAGAAGTGGACAGAAGACATGATCAACAACTTGACTGGTGGTACCGTGGATCCAAAGAAACTAACCATGGAAGATTTCATGAAACTCGCAAGTTATGGCGGTACAGATAAAACTCCTAGCGATAAAGTTGAGTTTGGTCTCACGACTACACCGCCACACTTTAGAAGGAATGACTGTTCTGGCCTTTTTGACGATCAGGAGATGATTAACGAACTTATCGCCGCAATGGAAGCTCCTATTGGTATAGATCTTTGGCTCCAAATTCGTCTTCCTTCAAACTGACAGAAAACCCACCAGGAAACTTTGGAGCCAGGAATGTGCCTCAATGCTTAAAGCAAGTCGAAGTCATGGGTATATTACAGGCCCGTAAATGGTTCGTCTCTATCTCATCTCCCAAACCGTGCACTGGTTCTAAACAAATTCCACAATTAGGGAAGTGGGAACACTGAATGATTTCCGTGAATTCTTCCAAATGGACAGACATAAGGATTTTGAAAGCATTACCGACAACAAAAGTGTTCAAGATGCACTGAGAGATCTATATGATCACCCGGATAAAGTCGAACTTTATCCTGGTATCTTCTGTGAGGGAAGTAAAGATCCTAATGGTTATAATGGATTGAACCTTGATCCTGGACCAAATCAGAAAATCTTTTCTTTGTGGACTGCCATTTTCTCTGACGCAATCACATTGTATGTACTCGATCTCTCAGAAGAGCTACAAGTCGGGTGACTCTCAGGCCATCTAGAAGAAGCTAACTTCAAGTATTTGAATAGGGTTCGGTCCGATCGATTTTATACAGTAGTAAGTCCCTGTTTCTCTCTAGGTTGATCAAGTTCTCAAATGTTAATTCAATAAGGACTGGAACACAAACTCGCTTACCTCCTGGGGCATGAAAGAAGTCACACCAGATCCGGATGTACTAAAGGGGTCCATGTTCCACCGACTCGCCCAGAGAGCATTCCCTCAATGGTTTCCCTATAATTCAATCCGCTTCTTCCACCCATTCTACACAGCAGAACAAAACTGTAACTATGCAAGAGAACAAGGTTACGCCAAAGACTTCAAAATCGACGTTCAACGAGTCGGTCGTAAAGAATATGTTTACGATTACACAAAATCAGAACCAAAGAAACCAAAGAAACCAACTGTTTACAGTTCCCTTCCTGAGGTCAAGGCTATCCTTTGCGATAAATCTGGCAAGATTCGAAGCCCTGCTTCTTTCAATAAGTCATGGTTACCTGCAGATATTGCGGAAAAATTTGCCATTCTGCCTACAGCTACGAATTCGTCTCCTGAACTTGTGCAAGTTAACCCTGGCATGTTCATGGAATATTTCACGGATCTCACAAGATCTATAATCAAACGAGAGTATTATGCCGTTGATGATCATACTTATCAGATCGATGTCACTAGAGAGTAAGTTCATACTTCTCAACTATGTTCTGAAAAAAAAAAGTTACTTGAGCTGAAATCAAATAATAGCTTGGCAATCCCCGTCGTCACACGATACGTTGCAGAATTCCTAGGATTCAGTCATCGAGTCAAGTCAGTCTATAACCCATGTGCCGAATTCACAGAGAACGAAATCTATCAACATATCACAAATTGTCAGGTTTTCTTCTCCTACATCTCCGACGAAACCAAGATTTGGGAACGACGAATTGCTGCACAGAAATCCATTGCTTTCCTACTCAATCTCACCGAGAACGGAAATATCAGGAGAGCAAATTCCTGGTTAAATATTTTCTTTGGAAGGCGTGATAAGCCGAGGAACATGTGTGAGCTTGGATTGATAGTTGCTCGAAAAACACTCAGACAACAAAAATGGAATGCTGGGAAAGCTGCAGCTGTTCTCTTGATGACTGCTCTTGATGGTGCATACAATTCTGTTCTTACAGTAAGCTTCGCACACCAAAATTTGCCGGGATTAAGACAATTTATTAACATCAAATTAGTTCACATGTGTATTGAATAGATTTATGAAGGGTCTATATCGCGAAGAAGCAGAAAGAGATGCTAGAGCTGGAACCGCAGCACCAGTGATCTCCGATACCTGCGACTGGAAAAAAGTGCAGGCTTTCGCAATGCAAGATAGCCCAGAGGGTGATAAGCAAATCAGAAGATTGGTCCTTGTAACTGCACAACGTAGCGTCAGACTTCCAATCGTTCGAAAGGTTGCTGAGTCAGGTGCCATACCCGTTTATGGAGCCAGACCTATTGAAGTAGTTCAAAACCAGACCATAATCTGTGATGTTGTAAGTAGTCCCATCCACTATTCGGCATGATTGATTTACTAATACGCAAATCATAAATAGCACAAAGCATACAAAACTGCACGCAAAGCAGATGAGGTAAAAATCCAATCAGGTTACCAAACCAAATTCGACTCAGAAGAAGATTTCTGGCTCTTTGGCTCCAACAAAACGACTGGATCTTTATATGTTGATTCTCGAGAAGTTGCCATTAGCGCTTTGACAGCAATGACCAAGGTACTTGCACAAACCAGAAACCTCCGAAGAGGTCACGACAGCCAAGGAAGAGTGAAGAAAGTCAATCTCGATGAGACGATTGAGGGTTATGCGAACTATATGGCTCCAGGCCGCATGAACGAAATCAAACACAAAGTCCAAGAAATTCTCGACAAGGGAGAGCCTATGGGATCAGCAGATAAAAAAGCATGGAATGATGCGCAGGCTATGAAGAGTATTCTCAATGATAGTGTTGCGCACAATTTCTTGCAGCCGAGGATGAATACCTACCTAACAATTGAATGGGATGAGATGATTCCTTTCCCCACAAGTAAGCCTCATCTTTTCATTATCAATCTAACGTTGCATCAGCCTTCACTAACAATATTTTCTTCCCACAGCTTGGAAGGTCCGCTTCGATGGCTACGGTCCAAGTGATTACAGCACCATCAAACTAAATAAGCCACCAAACCCGGACAACTTCCCTCCATTCTATCAACCAAAAGGCCCAAGTGCTTACGGTGGTTCTTTTGGTGGTGATTCTTGCCCTCCTGCTGATGAGCTCCCTGCTGCTAATGCACCTATTATTTCGGCTGGATGTGGCGCTATGGGGGGGAGATAGGCAGATGAAAGGTTCCCTTGTTTTTAGTTTGATTTCTTCTGTTAATTGTAGAGAATAGAAAAGTTTCTTTTATTCTTATTTTTATATAATTATTTTTCTTTATGAAAAAAAAAAAGAAATATTGACGAAAGTCCGTAAATTCCGAGCCACTCAATTTAATTAAGTCACCACCTAAAGCAAGCCACTTCCACCCAACCCTCCTCCATGAACTCCTTATCAGCAAGCAATCTCAACTTATATTTCTACTTCTAGACCTTTATTTGTCTTGTACTATTTAAGATATTAGATTATTTTCTCAAGCTAATACTGGTCTATCGTACTATCCCTCTAGGTGTCTTAAAACTCACTTCATAATCAAGCAGATTATACCCAGATTTACCACTACGGAAGAATACTTCTCAGTGAAATATATATACATATTATACCATTCTCGACACCTCATCTATTCTTTTACAACTGTCTATATCAAGGACCTACTTCGCCTCCCAATGCCATTCTGTCTGCATATAGACTTTGGAAGGTGTCCTGCATACTCTAGATTATTTATGACCTTAAACCAATTGTAAATTTAAGAGCAAAAGAAATAGCTATGATACTAAGCGAGCTGTGGTGGGAAGAGGCAGAAAATTGGGCAATAAAACTCTCTTCCTGGTACTTGGAAGGGTATTGAGTGACAACGGCCACGCGTTTGATTTGAATGGTTGTTTGCACCAAACCGTGGATTCTAGCGATAATGCTAGCAGGCACTGAGTAGGTACGAATGACCACTAGATGACGGACTAGTTCCTACATGTCATTTTATACAACAAATAAGTAGTAAAATTTAAGTATTCGTAACACGTCTTATCCGACGGCAGACACTAATCACCATTTCCAGAACACCTGCCCCTTATGGAAACGCCGACCACCTACAAGCCCAAGTACTAAAAATCACGTTTTCCAACTGATGATCCTCAGCTGTTTTCGATCCACGCCTCAACTCTCTCCACAAGTTCGGCTTTCTTGCCTGAAAGCGAAAGTCCTTTTGCTGCACAGAAGTCCTTCAGTTCCGCTACTGTCCTCCTATTCAGTAAAGGAACAACTTTGCGTAATTCTCCCGAAGTCATTGTGGCCAATGACTCTTCTTTAGGCTCGCTCTTCACCCTCTTCCGTACTTCCTTGTCATCATCAAGATCTCGGCGCTTCTTTAACGCCCGAGTCTGTTCATCAAGCACCTTGCCCCATTCTATCGCATATTCACCAGCTCGCTTGTGGATTTGTCGATATTTGGGAATGGTCTTGTCCTCTGGGATTTCTGGGACTTCTTCATCTAGAGCCAAAGCTTGCAGGATTCTGTAATGCCATTGTAACGCCGGGTTTGGGTATTTGCTAGGGTCGTATTCGGCCTTGGGAAGTTGAAGCTGTAGCCAGGTTAGCTTAAACTCGTCATTCAGAACTCCCCAATATGCTCAAGAAAATCAAGACGTACTTGTTGGACCATAACCCTCATGGCATCTACTAGCACGTCAGTAGCTACGAGTGGCTTCTGTGTCTCGGGAGGATGCCGAATGTCGTCAGCAAAGGGCAGAGGATATAGCCAAAGGCCTTGGGGGATGATTTGACCACCAGTAGTTGAGTCCAGTTTCTCCGTCGATGGCAGGATAGCAACAAGAATTGGGGTGGCATTAGAGCGAGCAATGAACCAGGCGACACCCATCTTCTTGTCCTTCAAGAGTTTTTTCCACAGTGCAGAGAAAACTCGGGTTGACCCAATATAGTCATCTTCGCTGGGATAGATGAAAGTGGACTTGTTCATCGACGCCCAATCTGGAAGCATAGACTGCGGCTTAAACCCAATAATGCGAATGCCTACTGGTCCGAAGTTCCTTAACTCTTTCTGTTCTTCGGATGAAAACAGTACCTGTTCACCACCAAATTTATAGGCTTTCTTGATCTGAAGTGCCTCTACCGCCCTATCGTCATCTGCAGCTATTCTCTCAGTTACACCCGTGACAATCTGAGCTTTCTCGCCATCGACATATATATAGTCTTTCCGGGCTGGCTTCTGTCTCATTAAGATATTATAACCTTTAACGGAGATCTTGAAGTCAGGACCGATCTCGAATGGCATGTGTGAGAATAGTGCTCGCTTAGGGGTTTGTTTAGAATTTATGTCCGAGATCAAGCTGGTCAATAAGTGGATTCCGTCAGTACCAACTTTGTGTCTGTGATAAGACACGGGTCCCAAGGCATGTTCATCTGTTTGAGTTGGGTCTCGGTATATGATGTCCTGAAATATGTCAGTACAGTTGTCGGAGATCCGTACACGTGCTTACGTCATAAAATTTAGTCATATCAAAATCGTGATCGGGCTTTGAAATTGGGAAGAGCTCAAGCTGTACACCAAGATCATAGAGATCCTTAGCTCTGACAGTAGCAGAATTTCTGACCGTCTTATCCCCGGAATGTGGATCATCGTTGTCTGTGATGATGAAGAGTCTTCTGGAACCAAAGTTTGATGCTCTAGTTGTGAAAATTTGGTTTGCACAGAACAATACATTAGCCATAGAAACCGGCTCATCCGCGGGCTCCAATATATCCTTGGCTTCCTCTTCATCCTCCACAAGACTTCGAAGGGCTTTGACATCCTGAGCAGATGGCACATCGAGGTCATTGAGAAGATAGCAATGTGGGTATGAAATCGTGCCATGGGTGCTTTCTTCGCCAGTAAATTTTGACTTCTCAGTGCCAAATAGCAAAACTCCCATCATATCCTTAGGGTTCGAGATAATTCTCTGTTGCATTATCTGGTATGCACACTTCAGGGCCGCTGACGTCGGGCTATCTTTATCGGCTTTCCTGTCGTCGGAAGGTGGAGGAGGGGCAAGCATCGAGGAGCTGACATCGATAGCGAAGAGTACTGCATCTTTGTCCGCTCTGTAGCTCTGCCAAGATGTTAGATATGGGGCAGCGTTGAGGGCGGTCTCTACAGACGGTCTCATCCAGTTCATCCTCCTCTTCCTCTTCCTCGCCGTCATCACGCCTCCAGCTTTCGTTGTCGGCCATGTCTTACTGTGTTGAGCTTTAAGCCAGCGCAAGAATACTCTTCGAAGTACTGGAGACAGGATACGCCGTCGTGATTGATTGATGTGATTGATGGGTTTGAATGACGGATGTTGTGATGTTGATATTCACCGTTCAACTTCAACAGGCAGACGCGACGTGTTTTGGTGGTTCCGGCTAAGCACGAAGGCACGTGAAAGGATATTTCAATTCGACCCTCCCGATTGGCGTGGGTTGGCTCCGATCCTCGTCATCGAATAGCATCCTTGTAGACTTTCTCAATTCCCTTCGTACTCGCTGAAGCTTACTGTATCTTAGTCTCACAATATTCCATCTACTTCGACCGAACTCTCCTCTACATCTTCAACACCATGCATATGCAACAATAATCATTTTCCTTCACCTGTTTACTCTACAATTGTCTTCAACAATGGCTCTACGGACTTCAATAAGCCAGGTCTCAAGAAGGACCGCTCTCTCCAAGTTTACAAATGCGCCGGCCGCATCGATATGGCAGCATCAACGGCGCTCATTGGCTACGCCGGCAGCAACACCCATAACCCAAGATGGAACTGGCTCCAAGGGGCCGACAGCTATAGTATTTATGAATATGGGCGGTCCGTCAACAACCGATGAAGTCGGATCCTTCCTTAGCAATCTCTTTGTGCGTTGCCCCTCCTCGGGCGCAAAGTTCACTGCTAATTGTCCATCCTCATCAGGCTGACGGAGATCTTATTCCCCTTGGACGTTTCCAGAACTATCTCGGACCTCTCATCGCAAAAAGACGGACCCCGAAGATTGAGAAACAGTATGCAGAGATTGGCGGCGGATCACCAATTCGCAAATGGTCAGAATATCAGGCGGCGGAAATGTGCAAGCTTCTAGACAAAATGTCACCGGAAACAGCACCACATAAGCCGTATGTAGCCTTCCGATATGCGAACCCATTGACGGAAGAAATGTACAAGAAGTTACTTGCGGATGGTTTTGGAAATGGGAAGGGAGGCAGAGCAGTGGCTTTTACTCAGTATCCACAATACAGCTGTTCGACGACTGGAAGTAGTCTAAATGAGCTTTGGAAATGGAGACAGAGGCTGGAAGGCAAGGCGAGCAAAGGAAAGGAAGTTGCTGGGGGTGGCAATGATGGAACGATTAGCTGGAGTGTAATTGATAGGTGGCCGGTTCATCCAGGACTGACGGAGGCACTCGCCAAGAATATCGAGGATCAGCTTGCTACCTTCCCCGAGGAAAGAAGGAAGGATGTGGTACTACTGTTCTCGGCTCATAGCTTGCCTATGTCTGTCGTTAACAGAGGTAAGCCATCCCTAGGAGATATTGAAGATGAGGCTTACGTTATTTAGGTGACCCATATCCTGCAGAAGTAGCAGCTACTACCTATGCTGTGATGCAGCGTCTCAACTTCTCCAACCCTTACCGTTTAGTGTGGCAATCCCAAGTTGGACCTCAACCTTGGCTTGGCGCCCAGACCAGCGATACCGTAACATCGTATATCAAAAAGGGTCAAAAAGACTTGATTCTTATTCCAGTTGCTTTTACATCGGACCACATTGAGACACTCTTCGAGCTCGACCAGGAGGTTATTGGCGAATCAGGGCATGCAGATACCATTAAGCGGAGTGAAAGCTTGAACGACAGTCCAATATTTATTCAGGCGCTAGCGGATATTGCCAAGGAACATTTGGACAGCGGAGTAACCTGTAGTAAGCAGATGGGATTGAGATGTCCTGGATGTGCGAGTGAGAGATGTGCGGAAAGTAAGAAATTCTTTGCTGGTTCTGGAGAGGCTTTTGCAGTTTGAATCTGGCTAGGTGTACGATCTGATTTATGACCAAAAAGGACAAATGTATATTTATTCAGCTCAGCTCTAAGTAGACGCCCTCTGTGCTTTGGGATGGAATTGGAATTCCATTAAGCTCCCAATTAGAAAAAAATGCTATTGGCGCAATATTGGCTATGCAGTTCTATTCACAACTAAGAAGCGTGATCTGTAAGCACCAAATATGTTCTGTGGAATGTTATCACGACTAACATTATGGTCTAAAGCGAGAGTCACGCAGAAGGCTAGCAACGAATTCACTTGGCTGGAGTTGCTCACTTAAGTATCTCAGCCAATTTGGGTAACCCACTTTAGTTATCAACCTATATGGTTTACTCTAGATTAAATAACTCCTATAGTATATGAGACCCTTCCAAAGACATAATCTTGCAAAGACCAGAACCAAAAAGTAACGTCACAAACATGATGAGACTAGATTCCCTGTAGTATTTTCAATTGCATGTCGTAGCCCATTAAAACACACACAGAGAGAGAGAGAGAGACAGTGTTGTTCTAATTCTTAGTTAAGCATCTATCTAGATACGTTAGAGCCATTGCATTCCGACATTATAATACAAATATTCGCACCATCTCATCCATCATCCAGCAAGTAACATCAAAATCAACATCCTCCTTCACAACATCGCCCAAATAGAAACATCACCCCCTCTCCTACGTCTCCTCTTCACCTTTCTCACCCCTCCCTCCCCATCCCTAACACCACCTTCTTCTTCCCTCCCCTCCACTATAAAATCCCAATCCAAACTAGGTGGACTAGGATACATATCCCCCTCTCCCACCACACCAGCCCTAGAATCGGAATCTCCCCGTCCCTCTCTCACCACAAACCTCGCGTCCTCCACACTCGAATTCGCATGGGAGTTTGGAGTGGTAAAGAAACTTTGTTGCGTAATTGAAATCAGCTGATCAATGGTAATGGTCGATCCTGATTTCTCAGATAGAATATCCGCTGCGTGTTCGAGGATTCGACGTTCTGCGGGATGGAAGCTCGGGGTTGTGGTTGGGGGTCTTTGAGATTTGTTGGTGGTTTTGTGCGGTTCTGGGTTGGATTTTTTGGGTTGTTTGAGCGGGTTGCAAATGATCGTATTATTTGATTTAGGTGGGGGGTTTGAGACTTTCGGATTTGGAGGTGTTGTTGAAGTGGTTGATGAGATTTTTCTGGATGTTCTGGATTTCTGGGGTCTCTCTTCTTCTTCTTCTTCTTCTTCTTCTTCTTTGGTTGTGGCTCTCTTGCGTTTGGTAGTTACTGGACTTGTTACTTTTAACGCTTGTTTACTACCCTCTGATATAGGGGAGTTTGAAGTTAAATTTCGCGTTCGAGCTGGAGATGGGCTTGGTTTCCCGATATCCCTGCCAAAACGAACTCCTGTTCTGGTGCAGAAATATGTAGGTGTGGCGATTGCTTGTGGAGTAGTAGATTCCTGGTCCTGTCCACTCTTGGGTGCAATCTTTGCTCCTAGCCTTCTTTTTTTCTCTGTAGAAGTGTTGATGTTTGCTGGCCCAGGTTTGACCTTGGGTGTATCCATCTTGAATGAATCATCCATCTTGAATGAATTATCCATCTTGAATGAACTATCCATCTTGAATGAACTATCCATCTTGAATGAATATACGTCAGTCGTTTCCTTCATGTTGCCCCCCGAGGCTGAGCTTACATTAGCAGAGATCTTATCTCCTTTAGAAAGATCATAGCCTTCATTAATGTTCTTGCCACCTTCGACGATATCATCACGCTCTCCTTCCTTTTCATCAAGTCTATCCCGCTCCTGCTTCGAAGCATCATTTACATCATTGCCATTACTGCATCTTTCACTGGGAGTACAACTGCCACTCTCCTGATCCATCGGTTCTGGGTTGTATCTCAGCTGAAGAAAAAGATTCATCATTTTGAATGAATGAAAAGAAGAATCGATAAGGTAGGTGCACTCTGGTTTGCGGCAAAGTTATGAGTGAGTTGGAGAATTGAATGATTTATCTATAAGTTATAGATAATGCTGTTTGCGATTACGACTGACTACTAGTGGAAGGCCAAGTGAGCGTACTACGGAATACCGGAGGGAGTGGTTGGTCCAAAACCAAGATTTTTGAAGTTTTTTCTTACTAGCTACACTCCTGCGGGTACTATCGGGCACCTCTCTATATTCTTCTACGTAGGTAGATAGGGCGGGTAAGGTAGGTAAGTTTTAGGATTATAGGTTTACTTTAAGTATGTTTTAGAGGAGAATAGCCCATATATTTTTTAATAGCTATAGACTTGTATTTTTTTTAGTAACTATTGACCTAATTTTTTTCAGGGGTGTTTAGTCCGTATTTTAAGCGACTACAAGCCGACACTT
>JAJONI010000200.1:0-10830 GCA_022190145.1 Pezicula rhizophila
CTTGGTTTGGATAATTTACTTCAATGGTGTAACTAACTTAGTTTATTTGAGTTATTCACCATTTAAGCAATTCGATTAATTTAGAATACCTAAGAATGAAGCCTATCATGCTAATCTTAGATGGCTTCAAGACGAGTAACTTTAAAACAAAGCTTTTCCGAGATGCACTTTATTCAATCGTCTTGCTACAGGCCAGAGGAGCACATCAAGCATCACTATCTCGAGAGCATACATCCCACTTAAGATGCTAATTAATACCCCGTCTTCTATAGCGGAAGTTCGCAAAAAAAAGTCACTAACTACATCTACCTATAATTCTTCGACTATTATAATTAACAATCTCTCTATGATATAACAGAAACCACGGAAGAGATCAAAGTCGCTTTGCTAATCACAAATTTCAAACCAACCTTGGAAACAAATGCCCCAGAGTGACTTTGTCCAATGATAAACAGGTGCTAGCCAGTAAAAGTGTGTGAAAGTTCAGTTCATACAACAATTGATCTCGAGTTCGTTGTCAATTTCACTCAACAAGACCCTGACTGTTGACGAGACGGTCTATGACGATCCTGGGCTCCCCATCGAGCGTCTTGGCACTAGTGACAATAATATCCGATACGAAGAGTGACGACGAGGAAGTTTCAGTGAGACAGAAGAAGGCTACAGAATGAAGTCTGTCACCATTAACAAAAGCCTAATAACAACGCTTTCTAGGTCCAATGAAATGAAGGAAAAACTCACATGGGAGAAGATGTGTAATCAACATGTTCCCATCTCTAAATACTGCTGTCTAATGACTTCAACTTGCTAACCGGTTCCCTCATCTCAGTTGTATCCCCAGAGACAAACAGTGATGAGAATCTAGGATTTTGCATGTCTTCACGGCAGAGCGCTTGCGATATGTCCAAAATTAGGTCCTCGAACACAAAGGCGGCTATTTATATATTGAAGTCACAACCTCAGCATATATATCCGCTTTTGACAGTGTGATATCTCGGGATGAAGTGCAGGAACAGTGATAATAATAGCTCCGATCTGTAGTTCTAATTTTATGTGGGTGGTATTCAAGAATATTCCCTTGTCCTCCTCTTTCCCATGACGTCTGACGTGCCTAGTATAGATGTGGTTGCCGAGATGTAACCAATCTTGCCAACCCAGAAATCACTAAATCCTTCTTACGATCAAGAAGCATTGTGGAGCAAGTGCGTACCTGCAGGTGCCCATGTGCTCGTTGGACTACTAGAACTCGGGAAATATTTGCAGATGTGAACCTAAATTGGTACGTCTATTTCTGGACCATGTCATGGGCCACATAAACGCTCAATACCCCACAACAGACTAGAAACAGAAACGAACGCACTAGAAGCCAGTAAAGACAAGCTACTAAACGCTTAAACTTACAAACGCTCGCTGTCTTTCTCAGCGATGTCTGTTTCCACTTACCGCTCACAAAGTCAAGCCTTTGAAACCAGACGACGACAGGATAAGGTTATCAAGCGCCAGCCAGCCATGCAAATCCTTGTCCTGTGTAATATGTACCTGCATTGGCGCCTACTTCCAACAACACCTAGATCTTGGGAGCCTCATGACGGCACCGCCAACATTAGAGACCTGACATGGTCTTTGTTGGCCACCTTGGATCTCGTCCAAGCGCCGATCGTTTGGCCCACGGGAGACCCAGGAACCATCTGACAGATATGTTGTTATAATGTACACAAGGGCGAGACGCTGGTCCGGCCACAACCGTGCAGCAGCCGCAATGCAGTACAGGTGCTATTCTGGGTACAGAGCGTGGTTTTGCATTGTAGGTCGGACGTTGAGGACCTCAGAGAGGGTGTAAAGGGAGCGCTTATGTATGGTGCAAATCATGAAAGAGGATAGGATTCGAAGGCGGGAAGAAGTTCTTTGGAAGACGTTCTGGAAAGGGGATGATTGTTTGAGCGCTTAGTCGGCGGCAATGCGATTTGGACTTGATTGGTGATTGATGACTTCACGAAAGGCCTCGCGCGGTACGGAGTATGCAGAATTATTGTTCATCCAGCATTCCAGATGTTTCAACAGGCTTCTGTTTCTGATGTGACTCTGTGATAGTGGTTTGTAAAATTTTGATAAGAGTTGAATTCTTGGACTGGACGGGGGTGGAGTTGGCGTTGTAGTGATTTGACGTTCACCAGTTCGCTACTACAGTACGGTCGGTACTGTACCCTACCTAGGTAAGGTACCTTAGGGCATTCCTTGATGCCACGTGATGGGTGCTTCCGTCGCTTGCTTTGCCGCGATCTTGAATCTTTTGATCTATCTCCCTTTGGAATAATTCTCCGCGGTCGCGTTAATGGCTGCAAATTGCGGAAGATTCTATCCTCGGAGGCTTGAAGAGCAGCTGTTAACGCGTTGAGTCTTCTCCGATGCAGGTCGGTAGCAACCAGGTAATAAGTGTGCTAATATAGGCCAAATTACGAGAGGACAGCGGCTAAAAGGCGAGCAAAACATATGCTTTGAAGGATAGTAGTGAGGGCGGTAACGTCGCTTGACTGGCTACCAGACATGAAATTTGGCCGGCGGGCCTGATCAGGTGGTCATGCACGTTGCAGCCACTCCGTCGTATCCCAGTCTCTGCCCTCATCTCATCCAGAACAGAACCGTAAACACATTTCATTACAAGCATTATTGAATGATACGAAAGGAATAATGTTGAGGTGCAAGAGCATACATAGCCCGATCACCTTGTGAGGTGATCCATTGGGTGGCCAGCGCAGGCCAGACTGTCATCCAACACGTCAAGTCAGCAAACAACAGTACCTTCGAACTTGGGCACTCATTATTTGTCTGTTGGTGGAGGATGACGGCTGAGGCATAGCCAGTGACACGCTGTCTGGTGGCGTACGAGTATCTGATGAGATGGATCGACGCGAAACTGGCAGCAGGCTAGCCGTTGGATCAAAGCGTATTAAATGATCTCTGGCGCGGAGTCGTTCGTTGTGTGATCAATAATGATATCATGTTGCTAGCCTGGTGGACGGATAATGTGATGATAAAGGAAGGAAGGCAGAGTGGTGGAGGCCGACAAAACGGGCGCGAAGCGGCTATTCGATTAAGAGATTGTTTTATTTTGGAAGATCCCTGATTGTCTGCCCCTTGACTTGCATTATTCCCTCCCTCGTCCCGCACGGCGCACACCCGTGCTTCAAAGGCTCGGCTGCCAGTCATTCATTCCCTTCCTCTTGCATTAGACAAATGGGATCCATCCCTCTACCCTCAATTAGGCTTAGGCTTCCCTGTCCAAGAAGGAAAATGATACGTCTGCTGTAGAACACCCATCAGCATTAGAGTGGTAATAGAGGTAGTCGATGAGACTGCAGTCAGTAGGTAGGTACCAGGACACAGCCTACAGCACGCTGACTTTGGAAATCTGTGTGTGCACTTGTACCAAGGGAGCACAACTGGTGAAGCGTGCTGTCTGTGACCATTTTGCAGATCCCCCGGCAGTTGCCGGCACAGGTTGCCTTATCCTCGAGCATGGCAACAAGCATCTAGACATCCATCCTGGAGTCTTCCCTCCCTGCCCCCCCTGTCCTCCCTGCCCTGTGTGCCCTCCCTGCCCGGTCTGCCCTGTCACCTGCTTCCATTTTCCGACTCGCCGTCGGCGAGCATACAATAATAAAGGTAGACTTTCTTTCCCTCGCCCTTGACCGCCAATTACCGAGTTTGGATCATTGGTCTTGGTACGAGGTGCTCTTAAAATTACCGTATGGGCCTTGCTCGCCTAGTCCCACCATAAAGTTCAGAAGAAACTCTGGTACTCCGGCCTGCAGCGCTATAATACGGTCAGTAGACGCAGTGCAGCTCGGTAAAGCTGACAAAGTCTCTTGCGCATTATTATGGCGCGGATGGTTTTTAGCTCAGTTGGATGACAACCGCTTCCCCTCCTCTCGCTTCAGCAACGTCAAGTTCTGGATGCGTGCAAGTGCGCCATCCATCCAACATCGAGATACAGTACTCCCTGTGCCTCCCACACAATGGTACTGTACACATGCGATCAGAATAAGGTATGTCCCCCGAATTACTAACATGACTAAACAAGCGGCTATTTTTGTCGTCGAACCCTGCGAACGATCCTTTCGGAGTATTATTTGTTTCATACCTTAGAGACGCGAACCAGTCGGCCAAGCTTTTTGGGTTGTTAATCGCCGGCTCTCAATCTTCATGCGGGTTCCTTTTCCTGAGAGCCGTAAAGTATGTATTGTATGTATGTGGGAGAAGAGTAATTTTCGAGCAAGGATAAAAGCGAGGTCATACTGGTCCTTCCTTGCGAACCTGCGCGACTGTCGTTACAGATCGGCTGCTTGACAGACAGAGTGGCGCCGTAGTGGATTTTGTGCGGCTGGCAGGCGCGGCAAAGCTTGAGTGGTCGTGAAGAGAGACAACGAATGCACAGTGCACAGAGTGATTTTGTGGGCCACAAGCGACGCCAAAAAACATGAGACCCAAATGAAGAAAAAAGGAAGGATGACGATACTCCGTGATAGAGGTACCTTACCAAGTGACAATAAAAGACGCCCTCGACGGCGCCCTGTGTGTGATTACCTACTCTGTTGATAGTCGATGTCGCGATGGCGTCTGCTATTATCTTTTGTTGGTGTGATGTGCACAGAAGAACTCGAGCAGATTGGAAGGTTGGGTGTTGGGTGTTGGTTGGGTGTTGGCCTCAGAGGAAGCGTACTGTAGCCTTGCCCAAATCCAGATAACCGCCGAGGTGGAACAAACCAATGAAATTAGACCTTGTCCAATGAGCAGGACGGGCAGGGATGCTGGACAGGCGCGGTGGTACGCGGAGATGTGATTTGTGCCTCAGAACAGCGCTGATGCAGTGCAAAGTGAGCAGCCGCTCAGCTGGTACAGCTGAACCAGCCTGGAAGTGTGAACAAGTGGTTGGAGCACCAGGAGCTAGGACCCTTGGACGCCTGGGGCAAGACACGCCAAGGAAGTCATTGTTTTTCTGCCTACCTGTCGTTGGGTAAAGTAGAGTACGGAGGATGTAGGACGTAGGACGTAGTACGTAGCTGTGAAGGAAAGTTACGAAGTACATACTAGTGGTGTGCAATAATAATACTGTAAGACGGACTATGGTATGAAGCTTGATCTGCCGGCGCCAATTTGGAAAGCAGCTCCCACCTTTCCGAGCAGGGTGCCGGCTAGGGTGACAGGGTTATGGAACAGCGTCTAAGAAGAGATGGTCCCAGAGAAAGAAGGGCAGAAGCGACCAGAGGCGGAATTCGGGATACTAACGAAGAGGAGGAGAAGAGCAAGAAACCCAAAAACAAAATTAGGAAGAAAAAGAAAAGAGAGAGAGAATGAATACCAACAAATCAAGAGGCCTGATTCCCGTTAACCATTGATGATAACCATCATGATCATGATGGTTCCTCTGCATCTCTGTCACCCTCTCTCACCCAGGCACCACTCTCTCCTTCTCTCTCCCTCTCTCTCCCTCCCTCGAGCGCTCTCCTCGCGCTCTCTCGCGCTCTCGTCTCAGAGTCTCAGCCGATTGCATCTCGTAACCCAAACTTAACTTGACGCACAGAACCGCCGCCAGCGTGAAATTAGCGATAGCCAGATCCGCAGTAAGCGCGCAATCTTCTGGGATCCGCTGCCGCAGAAGAGCCACGGACACCCCCATGACGACTGCTGTAGTGCAACCGACAGACTCTCTCTCTCTTTCCCAAGCTCTCCCAAGTCCCCCAATCAATATATTGCAGCCGCCAGCCCACAACCCTTCTTTTCTTCTACCCTCTTGCCCTTTTTCTATTTCGATTTCGTTACCATCCCCCCGGATATCTTCCGTCATAATCTCCTGAGCATCTTCCATCATTCATTGTTATTGCCAGTTCCACTCCGCGACGGATACTCACTCCCTCTGCTGTCGGCAATACTCTGCAATACTGCTCTGATCTCGACAAAGTTACAGTAGACCCCGTCCGTGCCAAAGAAGCGCAACGCATGTGGTAAGGAACGTTTGGCAACTTTCAAGCGCAACGCAGACCGTACCACCACCCATCAACACCACTCATTTTTCTTGATATTGGCGCAGAGAGCCCTTCTCCCTACGTGACCAAGTGAACCTTGGATTCAAGGGCATCCATTCATTTCCCGGGACTTCTCCCAAAACATTCAATTGGAGTTGAGAAAACGACCAACCTTGAGACACGCTGAATATCTATCTGCTTGTTTGTCTCGTAACGTGCACACCTCGGTGACGGGGCATAAGCGCGCAATTAAAGCCACTCGACTCAACACACCACTGACTGTCTCGACACGTCCTCGAGCAGTGTCCCCAGAGCCAGAGGCAGAACTTTGCATCGCTGTATAATTAGAGAGGCCACTCTGTCTCTAGTTTCTCAAATTTTGTGCCGTGGTTTTCGTTCCTTGCGAACGTTTGATTGTAGTGGGTAGCATCGCAGTTGAAGCGCGCGCCCGGAAGCGACTTGGACGGGAGAAGAGGCAGCAAGGCTGGACTTGAAAGGGCAAGGAAATCAACTTTAGGCACACCAATTATTGGTTAGAGAAACGACAACGACGACGACGGAAAGCACGAGAAGGATTAGAAGCAGGAGCAGGAGCCGTGCAGAGTTCGGGGGGAGGTTATTTTTCTCTCTCTCTCTCTCTCTCTCCCACTTACGACTGTTCGCAGAACACTGGGCAGGCGTACCTCTCAATTCAGAAGCGCAGTATGACACGGGAAGGGCCATTCTAACCTCGACGATCTTGAAGAAACCCTAAATCCAACATTTCTTCAGTGGACGCAAGGGAGCCAAATCCAGTCTAACTTAACGCGAGCCCCGCATTTAGTACGGGTTCGACGATCAACAATTTTGTGTAAAACTGAAGACTGGTTGGGAAACGGGATCGCGTTGTCTTTTGAGTTTACGCTCTCGCGGCAAGGAGAAAGACTATATTCTCTGAAGGGCGCCTGTGAACACCACCACGGCGACAGTTATCAGTCCCACGTTGAAACGTCAGGACCTTGAGCATTTGGCAAGGGAAATCCTAAAGAATACGTCCAGATCTGGGAGTCCGGACTCGATTGCAGGGCCTCCAAAATCTCACAATATGTCCGCTATTGGGGATAGTATCAATGTTGAGCTACCCACGGCGCGGTTCACTGCCGTCAATGGCAAGGATGAGGCATCGAGTGGAGCACCAGTGGCCAGTATGACTACCAGTGCACCTCCGAGAAGAGGATCTGAAGACCGGTCGAATGGCCAACCACGAGTTTCTCCTCCTGGACAGGAGAAACTCACCATTACCACGACGACTCAGAAGGACGAATGGGTTCAGCCAACCAATGGAGAGCGGCCGTCGGAACGTCAGCCCTACCCATCATCAAGCACTTATGTAGACGAGATTTCCCACAAGCGGAAGAGATCAGATTCTCACTCAGCTTCTACCGAACAGCAGACACCCTCTAGTACCTCTTACCACGGGCACTCTCTACCCTCTGGAAAGCCAACGCCAACAACCGCAAGTGCCGAGTCAGATGTCGGACGAGAAGAAGCCATGCAAGCACCACAGCCCGATTCGCGTAGTAGTTATATCCCCCAAGCTCCATATGGTCAGTTCAATGAAGGTCGTGAGCCCCAAGGAGATACATGGTACACGGGTCGAGATGAGCGAAGTTATGGAACCCAACATGCACAACCACATCTCCACCCAGAGGATGAACAGCATCTTGGTGAAGTCATACAGAGAGAAACTCAGAGGCTGGATGCTCAAAATGAATATGGCCGGACAATTTCTGGAGAAGAAACTAAACCTGCAGGACCCTATTCACAGCCATACATGAGAGAAGAGAGTTCACCAATGTCCGTCGACCCAAAGAAGCGAAAAAGAAACTTCAGCAACCGAACAAAGACAGGTTGCATGACATGCAGAAGGAGGAAGAAGAAGTGTGATGAAACTAAACCAGAGTGTGAGTGAGAGCTGCAGCTTCTACGACCTGACCATATGTGACTGTGATCGCATGAAAACTGAACTAATCATTGCGTAGGCAATAACTGTTTACGTGGGGGTTTTGTATGCTCAGGTTACCAAGCAAGGGGTCAATGGCCGAAGACAGAACAAAAACAAGCACCGATTCCTTTGCAGTCGAAAAACGAATACGACTCTCCTATAAGCCAGTATGCCCAGCGGATGCAGTCTCCATACAACACTCAACAACAGCCAACACCACCAAGAAGAGACTTACCTGGATATCGAGGGCAGCAATTACGAGTGGATCCACCCCATGGCAGACCTATCGGTATGGACGACGACCAGGCTAGCGTAACAATGACGAGCGGATCAGTGACTAGCCCTGATAATAGCAGATTATCTGCAATCTCATATCAGACACAAACACCTACGCCTATTAGTGCATCTGCTAGTGCCTACCCTGATCGTCTGCCAAAGAACGACTTCCAGCGTGTAGGCCCGCTCCATGATCACACGAGGCATGAGCCAAAGGCTGGAGAAATTGGAACCCCGCAGTCGGCAAATCAAACCTTGCCTCACATACTTCATCCTCAGTCAAGTCCACATGCCAACCTTCAGATGGTCGCACAAACCGCGCAGCTAGCCATCCAGAATCCCAACGCAAACCGTCCACCCACCGCCAAAGAACACATGCTTGCTGGCCGTTACTATTTCCCATTTGACAAGGAGCTTGTGCTTGAGCGTGAGCGTTGCAATGGAGCTTGCTGGCGTTTTAACAGTAGCACCAACCCCAATAATGGCGTCTCCCCCGAAGAACGAGCACGACTCTTCAGAGATATTCTGCAACCAAGAGAAAATGTTATGTCCCCATCAATGGCGTCGCCAGTGACTCCAGTCGGACGTGTGGGTGATAATGTTGTTGTTGAAGCACCGTTCCACTGTGATTATGGATACAATATCACCATAGGGCAAGAGGTCTTTATCGGCAAGAATTGCACTATCCTTGATACTTGTGATGTCAAGATCGGAGATAGGTGTATCATTGGGCCAAACGTCAATATTTACACTGCGAAGCTACCTGTTGATGCCAAGAGGAGACTGGGATCAAAGGGGCCGCGTCAAGGCCAACCCGTTACGATTGAGAGTGACTGCTGGATTGGTGGCAATGTTACGATTTTACCTGGTCGAACCATTGGTAGAAATAGCACTGTGGGGGCAGGGTCTGTCGTTACTGCTGTATGTTTTGCCTCCCTTTCTAATGATAGTTTCACACTGACCTGTCGAATGTAGGATGTCGAACCAAATCGTGTGGTTGGTGGCAATCCCTGTCGAGTCATCCGACGCGTGGGTTACGAGGAAGGATGCTGAGAGATACTCAATATCAGCGATCCTTCCATCACTCATCAAGATCTATCGTAGATGCTCAATGGATATAGAAGCATATCTACCGCCATTTGAGACGAGTAGATGGAAACCCTTCCGCATTTAAAATGGGGACATCATCTTCTGCACAAGATCTGCTCTCCACGAACCTCTTCACTTACAACTTGGCAATTTGCACTTGTCGTGCTGAAAATCCAAACACCAACTAGTAGTCACAACGCACTTCGTCCATGAGACAATGTTGTTTCTGATATCGTCACAATCAGAACGATATAGAACGGGAGTTCGCTCCGATCAACGCTACGGCGGCTATCGAGGTGGATGCTATGAGAATTGGCCTTACATCCCAGTATTGCCTGTCCAAGATTCCGACGATTTTATTTCCTGTCGCCATGTTTTCTACTGTTGTAGTCTGTGAGCGACATATTGGAACCCCAAACTTTTTCTTCCTTGCATAGCGTTGCTTTTATGCCATTTTCTATATTGTTACATATACCCGTTTCACCTATATTCATTTTTCTTTGAGCAGGAGTTTTCATTTCTTTTCATGGGACAAATGAAGTGGGAGAAGTGTACACGAAAGAAATGATGACATAGACCTGGAGCTCTGGCAGCTCGGCATCTGCCGCGATTGGGAAAGCGAAGGAAAAGCTGTATTTAATGTAGTCAAATAGACGAAACATGATTGATGAAAATCAGACGCCTGGCCGAGGTGTGTCCATTGAGTAAGTATGCTGATGGTGTTCTGCAACTGTTTGTATCCTACAGCCTTTAAACTCTTGTAGTAATTGAGTGTCTTCAGGCGATCAAACAGAACTTGCGAGACAACGGTTAATGGTTGCATTCTTGGGCTCCAAGGACTTTTGTGTCGTTCGTGTATACTTCGGCCTTCTAGGTAGGGCAAGAGGTCAAACAGGCACAACTAAAGTTTGTGATCCATGGACCCATGGATCCATGTAACCAATAAATTATCACGTGGACCAAACCGCGGTGAATACGTAGGTACCTTAATGAATACCAAAGGAACCTTACCTCGGGTTGAAGTCGTCCATTATTATTCAAGAAGCAAGAAGCAAGACCAACTCCTGCAGAGAGAGGAAGCCAAGCCCCTAAGAAGTCTATAGAGCCTAGAATACGTTTAAATAAATGGCTCACAGCCACAGCCTGCCGCCAGAGATCACAGCCCCCCTCCCAGGGGCAAGGTTTCTGAAATGCAGCAACGCAGAAAGATAGCTTCTCCACCAATCAATATTGCGGAAACAAGGAGGCTCAGATCGTGCTTGCTTGCTTGTCTGCTTGCTTTGCTCCTGACATCCTTCCTGTTCCTGCTAGTTAGTTCCTGCCCGAAGCAGCTTGCCTCTCCTACCTGTGTGCTCCCCCCTTTTCTCTCTCTCTCTCTGTCTTTTTTTTTTTTTTTTTTTTTTTGGTGCAAGCTCCTGTGCTGGACCTGGCCTTTTGAGCCATAAAATCTTAATGCAC
>JAJONI010000200.1:10840-33510 GCA_022190145.1 Pezicula rhizophila
CAATAGTAGCGTCTGATTTAGAGGGGCACCAGTCATCGGGCGCGTTAGCCGAAAAAGGGTCATTTCTGGTCCTGTGTTTGCCGAAGAACGCCTGCAAAAAAAAAGACCAGCAAGCAATCTCCGCAGCAGAGAGTGCAATTGGTTCACGAGACCCCGACTCCATCTGTGCGCCACTCACGGCCACAGATCCTAACTGAGAGTGTAAGAGACTGTGTGAGTGAGTGAGTGAGTGAGTGAGTGAGAGAGAAAGAAACGAGAGAGAGAAAGAGCGACAGCCTGCAATCTCCCATCTCATCAAATTAAAACCTCACAATTTTCATCTTCATTTTTATTTTTATTCTTCTTATTTATTATTCAAAAATCAAAACCAAACCGAGGCAAGGCAAGGCAAGGCAAGGCAAGGCAAAGCAAAGCAAAGCGAAGTAAAGAGAGTAAGCTCTGGATCCAAAACCAAACCAATTGCGATGATACACCACTATGTCCTAATTTAGGGCGCTGAACTTACCTTTCCAGACTACATTGTTTGACCTTATTATTATTGCACCTGACCCCGACCCCGTCCCCCCCCCACCCCCTCGTAAGTTGTAAGTTCTAAGTTGTAAGTTGTCACTACTGTGAACGGTACCTCTCCTTTTCAGGACAGGACCGACTCAAGTCAAGTCGCGCCTAATAATTCCTGTCCGAGCTTCTCGCTTGAGCGAACGCCTGGCGAGTTTGACCATCGCAGACGACCGTCCAACTTCACCTCTCCAACCCCATCTCCACACCGACTCTCAAGCATCAACAACTTGCTCGCAGCACGGTGCGAGAAGACATCTTCTGCCATTCATTCAGGACGTAGCGGTGGTACTAATACATGTCTTATTAGAGAGCATCTTCCTCACGTCATCGTCTTTACCGTAGACTGAGTAGAGCCTCGCGTTCCTCGAATAGGTTGTCTCACACCCTTTTCCGACAGCGTTGACGGTTTTCAACGCTCTCACTTCCTCGACACGAGTTCCTTTGTCAACCTCCATCCAATGGCCTCCTCATCCTCGAATGTGGTTGGTGTCCACTATCGAGTGGGCAAGAAGATTGGAGAGGGCTCGTTCGGTGTAATCTTCGAGGGGACAAACCTGCTCAACAACCAGCAGGTGGCCATCAAATTCGTATGTCAATTCCATCACACCTAGTAGACACAGGCTGCGAAGTTGCGATGCCATACAATTGGCAATATGCGTAGAACCATACACTTACCTCGTCTGTCAACAGGAACCTCGAAAGAGTGATGCTCCGCAATTGCGAGACGAGTACCGAACGTACAAAATACTTGTTGGCTGCCGTTAGTACACCAGCTCTAACCACTGTCGACTGTTATCCTAACGTTGTGTAGCTGGTATCCCTAATGTTTATTACTTCGGCCAAGAGGGCCTTCACAACATCCTTGTCATCGACCTTCTTGGTCCCTCACTCGAAGACTTGTTTGATCACTGCAACAGACGGTTCACCACGAAGACAGTTGTTATGGTGGCGAAGCAGATGGTCTGATCCCCAAACAACAAACTATTCAATTTCATGCACTGACAATAAGATAGCTTTCTCGAGTTCAAACAATCCACGAGAAGAATTTGATCTACCGTGATATCAAGCCCGACAACTTCCTAATTGGCCGACCTGGCTCGAAGGCGGCCAATGTCATCCATGTGGTTGATTTTGGAATGGCTAAGCAGTACCGTGACCCCAAGACGAAGCAACATATTCCATATCGTGAACGGAAGTCGCTATCGGGAACAGCCAGATATATGAGTATTAACACGCATTTGGGACGGGAACAATCTAGACGAGATGATCTTGAGGCTCTTGGCCATGTCTTCATGTACTTTTTGAGAGGAGGGCTACCATGGCAAGGGCTGAAGGCTGCCACAAACAAGCAGAAGTATGAGAAAATTGGAGAGAAGAAGCAGACTACTGCCATCAAGGACCTTTGCGATGGCTTCCCCGAGGAGTTCAACAAGTATCTCAGCTACGTACGGAACTTGGGGTTCGAAGATACTCCAGATTATGATTACCTCCGTGACCTGTTCACCCAGGCCTTGAAGAACACGGGAGAGGTGGAGGATGGCGAGTACGACTGGATGAAGCTCAACAACGGAAAGGGATGGGAGGCGATGAAGCAGCACCCTTCTCAACATATGCTACATCAACCAAATGCCGCCCCTGGAGCATCGGAGAGAGTGCTACATGGAACTGCAAGAGCAGGAGCAAGCACGCCAGGCCACCTGACTGCCGCCCGTTTAAACGCCGCGCAACCCCCGCCTCCATCCCCAATCAAGCCGGGGATGGGCAAGACGCGCGATCGACCAAACGCCCAAGGCGGGTTGGTCCCAAAACGCAGCAGCGGAGCGGCGGGGGGACTCCAGGACGTCGCTACTCCCACAGGCTCAACCCAGGCACAGTTCCAGAACAGCTCGAACAATCTGCCTCAAAGGATGACCGCACAGCCGAACATGCAGAATCAAGTACACAACGGCAGAGGCTCGGAACCGCAATTGTCGGGCTTCCAGAAGCTGATGAAGACTCTTTGCTGCGGTATGTTGATCCCACCACTGTAAGATGACAAGCACTTGCTGACTATTGCGTAGGCTGAACTCTTCGCCTTAACTTGTCCATAAGTTCTTTAACACACAACTGTCTTACCAGCTTGCCTGCATCACTCTCCTTTGTCTTTGATGACGGCGTTCATGATCAAAAGATTGCACTGGATTTGTCCTTAATAAGATCATGTACTCTTGGAGTTGGAGTTTTGCAGGCTCATCCTCCCTTTCCCCTGCGCTTCTGCAGATAACGACTCTCGCTCTTGTCACATACGGCCACTCTCACATACCTTGGCGCTCTGGTCATAGAGTTTAGGTTCAGAATACACCACTTTAATAATTAGGTTTACCACCACCGTCCGCTTCTCCGTCTCAATATTTCATCTCGAGTCTATAGGCATCCGGCATCATCCAGCATTCCCATTCATAGCATCGACGCCAGGTGCGATCACCACGCACCAACGTATAAAAAAAAGGCACAGATGGGTTTTTATCAGGGCCTCATGGTTGCTGCCAGGGGTGGGAAAAGGACTCGTCACGATGGTTATATCTTTCTAACTTTTTTTGTTGCAGCGACTGAAGCAATGGCGAATGGGTACTCTAGATGGGCTGTCATAGTAGTTTTCATGAATGAGAAAAGTTTCGTATCTTGTGGGTTCTAATGCTGCGAACAATGATTTTTGCGCGCTTGAGTCTTACATAATGATGGGATGGTATCAGCTGACCTGGGCTGTTCATCAAGTATCAATGAATAGAATTATTGGCTACACGGCTCCAATTGTTTACACTGAGAAGCCTTGAGATGGACATTTGCAAGTCTTTATTACTTGCTATCTTGGCGGTCATTACAAATCGTACAACCTCTCCTCCTAAGCCCCTCTGGCCAATTCAAATCCTACAAAATCCCAAGGACATGCTTTTATGTTAACTTCTGCTTAATGAAGAAAGATCTTAGATGAGACAACTGCCACGCGCATGTAACGCCCAAAACCACCAGCTGGATCAAGGTCCATCTGACTACCCTTGCGTTTGTAGACTCGGATTGGTCTCTAAATTCAGCTTCTCGTTCCTATGGATGATTTGTTAGTGGTGTTCTTCAACTGGTAGCTAACTATCTAATGAAAAACAGAAACGGGGGAAAGACTCAATCGGAAACCAAAAAGTATGCATCGTCATTTTGAAGCATAGAAAACGTAAATCACTTACTCGCTGGAAAACCTGTTCACGTCTGATATCTTGCAATCTACCATTCAAATCCTTGACCTTCTGCACGATATCCTGAATCTTGCCCTTGTCGGTACTCTCAATTGCACTCGTCTCACCGATAGCCAGGTCCAAGGAAAGCTTGATGCCGCCCATAGGGTGTAAAGCTGAGAGCCATCCCGTGGAACCGGATGTCGAAGAGGGCGTGAAGCAGATCTTGTGGTCGCCAGAGTCGGCGGCTGTGAAGGTGAATCGGCCTGAAGAGGAACCTTTCTGGGAGATTACGCGGTGGTCGTTGTCGAAAATTTCCTGTTTAGGGCATGTGGTTAGCATCTATTTGTCCTTGAAGAACCCTAGCTTGCATATAATATCGAAGGGAATTATGAGAGAAGGGACGTACATCAACGGAAATGAAAATGTTAAGTCCATCGTGCTTCGACCACATCTGCCTCTGCTCATCATATTCTTCTGCGGTATAATGTCCCACAACCAGCGTGTCCTTAGGTAGCTCTTCGAAGAAACATTTGGGTGTTGTGCCGTCGATGTAGAAGTAGAGCGATTGAACGGGGACGAGCAGGGCGCTCAATGATAGGAGAGGTAGCAATGACCACATGATTGCTTCCTGGTCAATATGGCGTAGATTCAGAGCAAGTCTAGAGAGTAGATAGATATACGTGGTGGTTAACTAGAAAGGGGACGCGGAATCCTTGAATTTTAGATTCGCGACTGCTTCCAGCTGGCCATTTGGGTAGAGTCACGTGGAGATAGATTACTGGTCGCGATTCCCGAACCTCACTTCAACATCTTTGTAATTATTTACGATTACTTCGTTGTGCAAACCATTCTTCGCAACACGATCTATCAAAAATTTGGGGCAAGAGGGAGTGACAGGATCAAGACTCACCATAACTTCCTAAAATGACCTCCCACGATGTGCGCGATATGCTGGATCTCCCCGGCTCGGCAGCCCCACGACCTGCGAAGAAGCAGAAGACAACAGGTCCACGGACTACGTTGAAGGGCCTTGCGCGTGAAGTTCAGAGTTTAGGAGGCGATACACCTATCGCAATCATTCCAGAGGGAGGGAAGTTTAAGAAGCGGCGGTTTCCAGCTAGGACAACATTCGCTGCGAACTGGGAACTTAAGCCATTTAAGAACTCAGCAAGAGATGATGACTTAGTGCTAAGGCATTGGAGGAGGAAACCAAGCAGGCCCATACAGGCCGAGCAACCAGAGGCTGGAGGTGAAGGCGTTACGGAAAATGTGGCACAAGAAAAACATGTTGAGGAGGAGTTTGAGGATTCTGGCTTTGCGAAATTCAATGTCAAGGTTGAGACGCCGAAATATGATGATGAGCAGTATAAGGCGCATTTGGAAAGCCCGGACTGGTTGAAGGACGAGACGGACTACCTGATGGGTTTAGTACAGGAATATGATCTCAGATGGCCGATTATATGGGATCGATACGAATATCAACCACGGGCGCCACAAGTAGACGCGGCAGAGGGATCTATTGTGATCGTACCTGCAGTAAAAGAGCGAACTATGGAGGACTTAAAGGCGCGGTACTATGCCGTGGCCGCAAAGATGATGACGATACACAACCCTGTTCAGTTTATGAATCAGGCGCAATTCACTCTACACGAATTGATGTTGAATTTTGATCCAAAACAGGAAACCCAACGAAAGAAGTTCGCCGAAGCAGTATTCTACCGGACGAAGGAAGAGGCAAGGGAGGAAGAAAATCTGTTATTGGAGTTGAAGCGTATCTTGGCGAGATCAGAAAAGGTAAACGAAGAGCGAAGAGAGTTATACGCACGACTCGAAGCCCCCCCAAGTACAGGAAATATTTCTGCCTACACTTCCAGTCAAGGTCTTCAACAGCTCCTCCAACAACTAATGCAAACGGACAAAGCCAAGAAGAGAAAATCGCTCATGGGTATAGAAGGTATGAGTCCAGCAAATGGCGGCCCAAACAACCAACAACAAGCTTCTTCTTTATCTTACGACCGCCGTGATAGCAGCAGACAAGAGTCTGTCTCCGGTCCACCAGCACCAAACAACAAAAAAGGTCCTCAAAATGGCCCTGGGAATGAAAGACGGAAACTCAGTCCAGAAGAAGAAAGTGTTTATGGTGTCACACACCACGACCGACTTACAGGAGGGCCAAGTTTCCGTCATGACAAGATCTTCAAGCCCATCTCAAGCAAATCATCTGTTCAACAGCAGAAGATTACAAATGTACTCACGGAGCTCGAAGTACCTGCCCGTCTCTTCATGCCAACACATGACACCGGCTTACAATTCGAGTTGCTGTTATCATCTATCAACACACTACTCGACGCCCGCAAGAATTTCGATAAGGTGGCTGGCGAGATCCAGCTTTTGACGGCGCAAAAGGAGCTGAGGGGGAAAGAGGCTAGAGAGGCTAAAGAGCGGGAAAGCAAGGAAGGCCCTGTTGTGGCATCAGGCGAGGCTGATGTCAAAATCGAGGAGGCGGAAGAGAGGGAGAAGAGTGCTGCGCCTAGTGTTCGGGGAGGGAGTGTGCATAAGAGAAGTGCTAGTGTGTTGAGTACAGTCTCCGATATGAGTACGAAGAGGCAAAAGAAGTAAGCCTGGCTAAGGAAGGGCTAGAACGGGATATATGTTTTAATCATCCATCGTGCTTGGTAACGAAAGTAGTTTAGAAAGAAACTACTTTTGAGTTTTCGCACCACCTAATACTTCAAAACATGGCCTATACTGTGCCAAGTCAAGATATTGCAGCCATGCTAGAGAGAATGACTGCTTTTGCATGTATGCCACAGCTGTACTTAGAGTTTACCGCTGGAGTGGCTATCTGCTCATTTCGGATAGAACGAAAGAATTAGAACAGCATAACATGTAGCTGAATTATCTTTTATACAAATGCAGTATCCTCTACAAAATCGTGCTATCTTTTATACATATGTACAACTTAATAGAACAAGAAGAAAAACACAAGGATCAGTCTTTTGCCATCGGTAATGCTTGCGCAAGTCGGGATTTCTTTATGGAAACCGCTTTAGAGCGACCGTTTCTTACTCTTCCTGATGCTTTCGTGACCTTGACACCTGCACACATTCTCGGGATCAAGGTTTTACACTTCCTTATAACCAATGAGCCACCACACCTTCTTACAATCCGTGCAGGCTCATTTGTAGCTGATAGGGACGATTCGGCACCTTTGGACTTGTTGTTTGGTATCGATTGCTGTTGTACATTGCAATTCGATTGTGTAGTCTTGTTATTCGAGGGCACAAGATTGAGTCTTACGGAAGTGATTTCCCTTATGTTCTGCGCTGTGTTGATTACTACGGTACTTTGGCGCTTCTCCATATCCCGCACACGCTGGCTTGCATATTGATCTTCCTGGGTAGACACTGGATGTCCTAGGGCCGTCGTGGACTCCATCCGAGTCTTTGATGGTAGGTTTCGGGTTTTATACTGATCCGTTACTACACCATCAAGTGCATATTCTTTATCTTCTCTCGATAAATCCCGCCCAGATTCAGCTTCATTTAGTACTTTCTTCAGTGGCTTCATTATCCGTGAATGTAGCTTCAGGTCCTCAACTGCTTTACCCACTTTTGCACCAAACTTCATAGCCCAACGCTGAGACTTCTCTTTCTCATTGAATGCTTGGACAACTCCCTGCCGGTTTTTGATCCATCGTAGTGATCTGGAAGTGATTTCATCTGGTTCAAACCCGGCGTACTCCATACGATCAACAGCGTCGACGGCTTTGTTAATGTCTTGCATGCGCGAGTACCCAGTTATTAGTGATTGCCATACAATAAGATCAGGCTTCATCCCCCGGGAGGCCATCATTTGAAGGACCTTTTCAGCTGCACGTGGCTGATTCCTGTCTAGGAAGCACTTGAGAAGAATGGACCAAGTACGTATAGTTGGTTTTGGAAGCTTTATATGCGCCTGAGTTGACCGTGGTGGCGTTGATTTAAGTATTGGATATGCTTGTTCATGGCCCTCAACTACTACAGGTTGTTTGCTGTGGTTCACAGCCTGGTTATGGGCTAGCATACTACCTATAACTTCGGTACAAAAGTGAAGTGTTCCATGAGCTCGTCCAAGCCCCATTATTGCCAGATTGTAGATTCGGTCCTCAGTTTGCCGAATGAAATCTACAGCGGCTGTGTCATCTCTCGAGAGCAAACTCTGGAAATGTTCGTAAAACCTTAAAGTGTACGGCCTAGTTGCGTAGGGTCTTAATTCATACGGCCTCGAATCGTTCGGCGGATTGGGTAGATCCCGGACTAGTGCTGTCATCATAATCATAAGAGTCGCATGATCTGGCTCCATCAACCAGGGCTCTAAATCAGGATTCATTGGAGTACTTTTGGCTGAGGAAGGCTTACTGCCGGCAACCATTTTGTTGTCGTCTGCATCCATCAGTGGAGGTGACATAGCAGAATTTGGCCAAGGAAGATCTGGCCATGCATCCATATAGACAGGAACAAGATGAGCAAGCGGCTCGAGGCGGAAGTGCATGCTGTAAAGAGAGAGCATTATTCCAAATGTGGTATCTTTCCCCGGTGTGTTTCTTTTCCCCGTAGGCCTTTGTTCCAGATCGAAGAGAAGCATCGAGTGCAAGAGCTCATTAATGATGTATTTGTTCCTTAAGCCCCTTCTTTGAACATCGACCCATATCTGTTGAATAGTGGTCCGATCGTTACGCTTCTTTGCATCGTTCATGAGTATAGAATATGTATAAGCATCAGGTTCTACGCCATGGGCCGTCATGCTGTCAAAAATCTGCCATCCTAGTTCGGGTTGCCCGGATTGAACAGTATTATGCATGAGAACATTGTAATGAACAACATTTGGCTCTATTCCACATTCCAGCATGAATTCGAACAGAGCGAGGTCAGATACAACCGATTCGCCTTCTTTAAGCCGGTTCTCCCGCTGGAGGAGAGTCGTGCAGAGACTCGCCATCTCAGGACCTTTACAATCTAGTCCCTCTAAGTTTATTCTCTTTAAAACATCCATTGCCATATTGACCTGTCCGGTCTTTCCGAAGCGAGAAACGAAATGCATCAGCGTATTCCGATCCAGGGGATGATTGTGAGCGGCCAGTTTCTCATAGAATTCTTTAAGATTAGTGTGATGAAGGCCAGTAAGAAGGAGATATATAGTATCTTGGGTAAGGGTCAAATAGTTTGATATTTGTTTTGGCCCCCTGTCCAATAATCTCATGGTGTAAGAAAACTCCTTTGGTGGAATTGCGTTTTCATCCTGCTTTCGAAGGGCTAAACTCTTACGGAATATGTACTCAATGCTGTCTGCAACAGCATACCCAGGAGGATACGGGTTTGAATAGGTTGCCACAAGAAAGCGCATTGCCTTGAAAGGATGTTCCTTAAGAGCGAGGATCATAAGCTCTGGCCACAGTGCACGACGTACAGATAGGGTCTGACGTTGCCAAACCCTCTCGGCTTCAGCCAAGTTAGGGCACTGCTTAAAAAACCAAGTGCTCAGCCCGAGGAGTAGTGGACTTGTTGATTCGGGTTGTGCAGCGAGGAAAGAGTTAGCCCCACTCAGAAACTTGTCATTTTTTAAATCCAGCAAGGCAAAGTTCGTATTCCAGACAGGAGAGAATTCGCTGATCAGTCTTTCTGCTATGCGCGGTAATCTCACGAATTTCGCTCGTCTGTTAATACCGAGGGCCTTTACATGCCGTTGAAGTTGAGACCGTAAGACGCGATGGCGCAAGTGCGCTTCCTTTAGATACTTAGCAAGAAGCCTTGTTGTTGGCTTAGCCCTAGCACTAGCCCGAGCTTCACGTTGCCTGGCAACTCTTGCATGCATCTGTCCTAAGCGGAGGGGAAGCCTCTTGCTATTCGGAATAGGTAAACGTCGACTCAGGCCAGATCGGTGATTCTGAGGTGGACGCCTACTACTTTTGGGCCTCAATGTCTTCCCTTTTGTCACAATGCGCCTGACACGAATAAAAGGTCTAATTCGTAAAGGACGGGCAATACTTGAGTAGGGCTTTTCAATTTTAGAAATCTCTGGATTTCCTCGATCCACGGTGGTAAGTGGCGTTGATACATCGAGACTTTGCAATTCTTTCTCTGGAAGCGTCATGGCCATCGTACTTGAGTGATTTTCATTCGCATATTTGCTCCCTGCTATCAGATCTCTAGGCGGTGCATAAATATGTCGTGCTTTCGTGTATGAGACACGATTGCGGGTGTTATATGTCCGCATAAAAGAAACAGGATCTCCGGTGACGAATTTCCGAATTTTATTTGTGAGGAAAACACGACGGTGGGTAGGATGAACCTTTTTAAGTTCTTCCCCCACATTGTCGTGATTGGCAGCATCCTCAAAGACATTCGACGATGACTGGACAATGGGTGCTGATGACAATTTTGAAACGGGCCGTGGATGCTCCTGGGTAACTGGTTCAGGTGGACGCCATATTTCTTCATATTTCTTCAGAAACTGAGCCTTAGCAGAATCCACATGAGATTTAGGGTACGTCTCTGTGGCATCATCCACCACGGGAATTGCAAGATTCCATGCGCGCCTGGTTTTCTTCTCCTTCAGCAATCCATTATCTGCTTCTACACGGCGCGGTATCGCCCCATTAAGCTCGACCACACTCGTTGACTTCTCAACACTGTCGTGGAGATTGCGCTGTGCTCGAGGGCCTGGTTGAACTTTGCGGGCGTAGGAGGGCCATGGTGTAAAGACACGAGGAGCGAGGAAGGGAAGAATCGGAGGATCTAGTATCGACCAGCGTTGCGTCAGCAGCTTCGATTGTAGAGGCATCGATCCATTATTTGTTTCGTTGTAGGTTGATTCCTCGATTTGATTCCTTTAAAATGTTAAGGGTCGCGTCCTTGAATTCCGTACTAGCGCCAATTCGGCGGCCGCACGCGCCGATAAGTTTCCTCAGCCTATCACTGCTATACTCCTACCAACCCTATCCTACCCTACATTCAAGCTTTGGTACTTAGAGGGTTGATTATTCCAAAAGAAAAGACTCTGCCTTGCAAAAACTAACTAAACAACCTCTCCTTCTGCTTTATCATGTCAGCCACACATGCCTCTTTGGGTGCAGCAGCAGACGAGCGAAAGGCACGTTTAGCAAAGCTCAAATCCCTGAAGCGCAAGCAGCCCAGCGACGAAATTGTAGCACCAGAATCCACACGCTCTCCATCACCACCTGGCTCACCCGATGTCGCAAAACTCCACCTCTCAGGTCGCAATTACGACCCAGAAGCCAAGGGTCCCAAACTTGGATTCGAAGCTCCACCAACACTAGCGCTCGAGAAACCTACCCTCGAGCAGCAAGCTGCGGAAGTTGAGACAGAAATCAGGAAGAAGGCTGAGGAAGAGGAGCAGGACGACAAAGGTGTCGATTTATTCAAACTACAACCGAAAAAACCCAATTGGGACTTGAAGAGGGACTTAGACAAGAAGCTGGAGATTCTCAATGTGAGAACTGATAACGCAATTGCAAGACTAGTGAGGGAACGGATTGAGAGTAAGCAGAAGGCAGCTAGGATCAAGGCGGGCAAAAATACGGTTACTGCGACGGAAGGAGGAGAGGAAGTGGGTATGGAGGGTATTGCACTCGTGGAAGGTGTCAAATTGCAAGAAAGAGAAGACGAAGAAGATGCGCGGCGGGAGAAGGAGGATGATGAATTATAAAACATTATTCTGTTGGGTCATACGGCGTCATTTGCATGGATGGATATCAAAAAGGAGTTTGGCGTTGAGTTGCTCAATGCTAAGGCTTATACTCAAAGGGAGCTCATATGGACCGGAAAAAGGTTGCGTCTAATGACACATGGGAGAGGTATCTGTAGTGATTACCCACACGGCATTTTCTATAATCCTCAGTCACGGAGCTGAGTTATTGCCAAGAAGGATTCACTTAACTAAGGTCGTAAGGTGAAGATGTCTAATTTCTACCTCAACAAGCTTACTTCGCTGGCTCCCGCCGTATAAAACGCCTTGGATATATTGAAATTTGAAACTGAAAATAATCTTTCACAAGAAGTCAAAAGTATCACCTTTGTCTCTTATCATCTTTCCCACTCTTTCTGTACCAGCAATTCTTTCGAGTTTTAGGGCATCCCACTTAGAAAAAACCACACGCACACTTCCTGCACCTGGTTCAAGCTGGCCCTCTTGAACACTCCTCGCTAAATAACCACCAACGATCTCCTTGTAGAAGATAGGGTTATCTGGCAGGCCATACATAATCACTTTCCGAACACCTCTGATACGATATCTCCAAAAGTGATGTGCCCTCTCTGTATAAAGTAAAACGTTGTGTCTCCCGGTGAAGAAATGTGATCGTGCTCTGGAAACGTCTGCGTTCTCGGTGTAGTCGGATATGCATCCAAAAGATAAGCCACTAGTTTCTGGGGATATAGAAAAGTAGTTTCTCACTCGAACAAAGTCCAAATATGAGGGAATGAAGATCACAGTACCGGCAGTATCCTTGGCGTGACGGGTCAAGGATGGTATAATGGCTTTTGTGAAGTATTCGAAGCGGATATCCGGATCGGTAGAGAAAGAAGGCGATTCGAGCCTGGAGAAGGTCTGTTTGACCTTTAAGCCCAGCTCCTGTATTGCGCCCGGATAATTCGAGTTGATCTTTACTTTCCCAGCCCAATTCTTGGACTGATTGTAGAACAGAGTGTTTAACTCAGGAGTGTTGAAGGCTGCCAAAGCAATGTTCTGGCGGAAGTATTTTGCATTGTCGTCCAAATACCAGCTTCTTATTCGACTAAAGTCAGCACCATGAGCTTCTTTCGGCTGCAAATTAAGATGCTCGAATATAAATTCCACATGCTCCCAGTTTTGCATAAGCAATGCATCCGCTTGATCAACTATAACCATTTCTATCGAACTCAAGAAGTCACAATCGACTTTTTTGGAATCTTCGCTACCGATAGCCATCCTTAAACCTAGAGGACTGGCAAAGATAATATCCGAATTATAGAATTGAGAGAAATACTTGACAGTCTTTCTCGTAAACTTCATCCCAAGACGGAACATATCGTCGAAATTGCCCTCAAAAAGCTCTCGAAAGTCGTCGGTTTTGTCGGCAGAGATCTTGTCTTCTTTATCAACGTAGGAGTCGTCAAACCGTTTTCGATTTTCCTGCTGATCTGGTTCACACAAAGATATAATGGTATTTACCATACGTACACAAGACTCACGCGTTGGAAGTATCATAAGGACCTTCGGGCGAGTAAAACCTTGGTCCCTCAACTCCAAGTCATCGTTATTCT
The DNA here is from genome assembly GCA_022190145.1 of Pezicula rhizophila. Taxonomy (NCBI): domain Eukaryota; kingdom Fungi; phylum Ascomycota; class Leotiomycetes; order Helotiales; family Dermateaceae; genus Pezicula; species Pezicula rhizophila. Next base: position 23,913 of record JAJONI010000200.1, read on the forward strand.
CCTCCCTGGCAAGCCGTGCATTGTTCTTAATAACCCGGTCTCGAGTCTTAAAGACATGATTGACAGCATGGAGACATGTCAACCGCCGTAACCTCTCCGAATTTACTGTATTCCGCTGGCAGTAAAGAACGTCCTGGTAGTTGAATAATAACGATGCCATGAATCCCTCTAACTCATCAAACGATGGTCTCTTTTTGGCCATGACAGTTGCTAATTTCTGTTTTAATTTCAATCCATCGGGTCCAGATATATTATTGGGCATAGCAGCACTTTTAGGAGCGTCCTTTCCAGGAAAGCTGGCGATAGTTTTACCAACCTTTGGAAGAACATTTTTTTGTGTAACCCATTGGTTTTGCTGGATGCTTTTGAGCACTTCCGAGAGAATATTTTGATCCGGGTCTGCGAAGTGAGCTTCAAACGGATCGGAAGCATCCTCCGCATCATCTCCATCGTCTAGCAAGTCGCCCATAGTTTTTTCATCCTCTTCGTCAATTTCGACCTGATCGGCCTCCTCCACTGCGTCGTCCGGTATCAGCTCATCGAGACTTTCGATAGTCTTGGACTCCTGGTCATGGTCGAGCTTCCTCCGTTTGGACTGCGGTGCTGAATCGGCAGCAAGGCTTTGCAAGAGAGCAGTATAAGGTCGTACAGCAGAAGTTTCCTCCTCGTCTTCATCATCAGTAGATTGTCCCTCGCATTCTGTGTCTTCCTCTGCGTCCAAACTCTCATCTGACGAATCGCCTTCTGATTGTCTGCAACGCTATTAGTGTTGAGAGTGAGAGAGAACTTAGAATTGGTACTCACTCTTCTTTTTGCTGAGCGACTCGGGCGCTGTCAAAAATAGGCCTCCCTCTTCCACCTCTAGACCCTCCCCTTCCTCGTCCTCCTCCACGCAATGTACCCATCCCCCCTCTGCCTCCGCCCCGGCCTCTCGACGTTCCTGATCCTGATCCTCGACCCCTCAAACCTCCTCTAATACCATGAAAAGCCATTGTTATTCGTTCCTTGTGGATGCGCCTCGACTATTATGTTCAAAAACTTTCCACCACTGGAGAAATATACTTAGGAACTTTTTTTTACGATAAGATGTTATCGCAATGGTAAAAGCGGCATAGGAAGCTGCGATGCGAAGCTAAAGCAGATAATCTAAATAGTCTCAAGTAGGTAGGGTAGGCTTCTTATCTGTATTACTTCTTGCCAGTACCTACCGACTTAGATCTGCCGATACTTAAAACAAAGAACGCCTAAGTTTATTAGTCTCTATGTAGGTACCTAGGTATTTCTCAGCAGAAACTACCTATATCTGGGTTAAGTTGCGTTGCCTCTAAGTCAGCCTTTCTGCCGCTTTTAGCATACTTCAGCCTCGTTCCAAGCACGCCAGGTTGCTTCCTCGTCCTTGATATTCTTATCACACGTGACGCACCACGAAAAAAACAATCCCACCACCACAGCAAGCGCTAGCTAGACGATCAACTGAGGAAGGAAGGAAGGAAGGAGATTCTGGGATAACAAGCAGCCTCTCCCCACGCCCTCACAACTCCATCAAACATCTGCCCAGCATGGCTGTTGGAACAGAGTCATTTCTGCATCTTGCGCGTCCTCTTGCGCCCGCAGCGCTCGGCATCCAGCCCACCACAGCCCCTCTAAATGTCATAATTCAACCACAAGTATGATGCCTCTCATGGCTTTGCATACTGCAAAAAAAACTAATCGGAAATAGGCAGTTTTCTCCATTCTCGACCACGCGATCCGACGTGATATCCGCGATACACAATCAACCCGTGTAATCGGAGCCCTCCTCGGTGTGCGATCTGAAGATGGCATGGAAGTTGAAGTACGAAACTGCTTCGCAATCCCACACACTGAAAATGAAGATCAAGTTGAAGTTGATGTCGATTACCAAAAGAACATGCTGGCTCTCCAGCTGAAGGCCAATCCCCGAGAAGTGCTTTTAGGCTGGTACACAACTAGCCTAGAACTCAACAATTTCAGTGCTTTGATACAGAATTTCTTTGCGAGCCCCGAGACTGGAACTTTTCCACATCCTGCCGTGCACTTGACGGTTTCAACAGAGGCAGACAAGGATATTGAAGCCAGAGCATACATTAGTGCCCCGGTTGGAGTCAACGCCGAACGAGCTGCGGAGAGCTGCCTCTTTATTCCAGTTCCCTACGAGATCCGGTATGGAGAGTCTGAAAAGAGTGGTCTTGAGTTGATCTCCGGTGCGAAAGATAGTGAGAGCCGCGCAGCACCAGTCGTATCAGATATAGAAGGTTTAGAGCGCGCAATTGAGCAGACTCTTGATCTTCTGGAGAGAGTATCTGAGTACGTTAGCTCCGTCCTGGATGAAGAGAGATCACCATCGAATGCTTTGGGACAGTTTCTTATGAACGCTCTTTCTTTGGCACCAAAAGTCGACCCTCAAGACATCGAGCGCGATTTTAACAACCATATTCAGGACGTCTTGGTGGTTTCCTACCTGGCAAACACAATCCGCACTCAAATCGATCTCTCGCAACGCTTGGCTACCGCCACTCTTACTATGGGTGGGTCGGATGCTGTTGCTGCAACTGGTGGTGGAGAGGGAGGGGAGAAGGGAGAGCGTGGTGGTCAGAGAGGCGGCAAACGTGGTGGTCGTGGTGGTGGACGGGGCGGTGGGCAGCAGAGAGAGCCGAGGGAACCACAAGAATAGGATTCATCTTAAAGGGCAGTTCCATACGATGCAACTATATGCATTCATTGCATTGTACAGGAGGAAAAGCACGGCGTTCAGGGCGGCTATAAAGCTATTCGCATAGAATTGCCTCTATGTTTGTTCATTCACACTACATTGTCATGATCAGGCATATTTTTCATGTGAATGTATTGATGGTTCTAGAGCTCTTAAGTGTGAACCAGGTTTCCGTTTTAATTCCGTCATATTCCGCTAACTCCATCCATGATGCTGCCCGCCATACGCCCCGCCAACCTCTCTTGATCATAAAATGGCACGCTTTGATGCTTAAACAGCAGGTGGTGGTTTAGGAGGCAACGTCGACGGGTTGCCAAAATTTGGAAGATGACTGCCTGCTTGCACATTTGACTGCATACCCTGCGGCATCTGTGGCATATTCTGAGGCAGCCCTTGAGGCATCCCTTGAGCCATGTTCTGCATACCTTGGTGCATCATCTGTCTATGAGCCATGTGTGGAGATGCGTGATATGATGGCACAGAGCTATTCGAGCCCTGCCGAGCCATATTATAACCCATCCCATTCCCGAACTGTTGTCCGTTGCTGAATTGCTGTTGTGGTGGACCATAGTTATTGTAGGATAGATGAGGCGAACCATGGTGTGGAGATCCGTGATGGGCCATGGTTTGCTGAACCGGGAGCCCTGTATTTCCTGGCACAAACGACTGAGTCTTGGGGTTAAATGCGTGCCTGTTAAAGCTCCCGGGGATTGGATGCTGGCTCTTTGGGTCCGCTGAGTTCGCAGTTGAGGGCAGTTGACCAAAGGCGTAAGGGATCGTACCCTGTGTTCCAGGACCCAACATCACAGCTCTTTGATGAAACGAATTTGGATAACTATTTAAAGGTTGTTGCCACTGCTGTGATGGAGGCTGGGGAGAATGAGTAGGTGACGCAAAGGTTGTTCCGGGTGCGCTCTGCGGTTGGTAGCGTTGTTGATTGGGCTGCTGATGGGTTGGCTGCGGGTACTGTAAACTCGTCAGTGACATAAGTTGTATAATTTAGGAATATTTATCACCTGTGTAATATTGCTGTATGGTTGCATGTTGCCACTAATCATTGTCGGGTTGAACTGCTGTGGGGGTAGGCCATATTGTGTAGGCATTGGACCCATATAGCTGTTCGGATACGAAGGTACGAATTGTTGTGGGCCCATTGGAGCATATTGAGTCACTGGTGCCCACGCTGCCTGCTGTTGCTGCTGCTGTTGGGGAAAGACAGGTGTATATAGGGAGCGAGTCTCGAAGCTATCATCATCTCGCCGCTGCTTGCCTGATTTACCTCTTTTATTGGACTGGCCTGATCTGTCTTTAGTAGAAACTGAGCTGGAACGAGACATCTCATTACCATCTTCTGTTTCTGAAATAGTGTTAGCACAACAGACATAACTCAATAGAAGAATAGAGCGTACCAGGTGTGGCGTCTCCAGTCTTCTCTTCCTTCCCAAAGATACGCTCGCGAGCTTTGTTATAAGCGGCCTCCCTTTCTTCCCTTGAAAGTCTACTTTTGGTCAGCATCATGTATATTCAACAGAGGGGCTCATGTACGAACTTCTCTTTGGCGGAAAGTGACTTGTCCTTGCCGTCACTTCCTGTTTCCGAGTTTGCCTTCGAAGCGTTCGTCCCAGTGTCGCCATCTCCGCCTCTCCGCATGATTTTCATAGCAGGCATACTTGGAGGTGGCGTATTGCCAGTTGTGGGAGGATTAGAAATGCTGGTCAGCGGTGGTGGAATCCTACAAAAGGGCGTTCTAAAGATACGAACAGCTCCTGCCACTGCATCAACTTGATGGGTCATGTGGTAATAATCCGCAAGTTTATGCGTCAACATTCTACAAAATGAATTGCAAGGCGGCAGATCAATAAAGGGTTCCCTGTTACTCAAGGTATCAGCATATAATATACTTTGGCCGTAGAAGAATTTGGGCCGAACTGGGTTGAAATGCTTACTTTGAATCTTTTACAAACTCAATAACATCCTGCTCAAGTCTCAACAAGAATATGCGGTCCTTTGGCGATTCTAATGCTTCTAACAACTTCTCATCTGGAGTCTGGCGGTAAAATAGACCAAATGCTTCAGTAGTCCCTGGTGCACCAACATGAGGTTTGTTCTTCACATCTTCAACCACCTGCTGTCCGGATGAGCCACTTTGTGGTGTTATTGCACCTTGGCCTTGTGATTCTTGCATAGGCAACATGTTGCGACGTTCAGAATTCTCATAAACGAACTGGGACCTATATGCTCTGGCTGCTGCTTCCGATCCAATACGTGAGCCTGCCACAATAGAACCACGACCTGAGAATGTATCATCGTCCTCAGCTGCTTTGACACTTGCACTGTCGTCGGGACGTAAAGATTCCTTTTCATCCAAGGCAAAGGTCGTACCCGATGTGATACTTTTCCCATCAAGACTTGGAGGCTTCGTACCCAAATCAGATCCCGAATCAGTTCTTTGGAAAGGATCCTCAGAAAATACCTCACCAACTTCGACTTTACGGCCAGTACCAGAATTTCCGCTAGAACCATTGACCACGAGGCTGGGAGTTACGTTGTGAATTCTCAATGCTTTGACGGCATCGACAAGGTTTGTCTCGCCGGCACTTGCTTGTTGTGCAGCCGGGGCATTGTCCACAATCGCTGGGTTACGGTCCTTGACAGTAGAAACATTGGGTTGGTTGCCGCCTGGCTCAATATCTTCCTGGACACTCACAGTCCGGGTATCGCGCGCAGGAGCGCCTGTTCGAGCGAACGAATTTAGAGCAACGTTCTCTTTCCCTCCTGATGCGGCAACCTTCACAAGACACCAAGAGTTAGTAATGATTGAAACATGGGGTGATCATATATGGCGTATCACAACAGACCGACTGTCGCAACAAGAGAATTAGGATCCCGTACCTTTGCAAATGACATTGGCACTGCGGCCATATTGGAGGGCATCAAGACCTAGATGTATGCAAAACGTAGAAATGAACGCTGTCCAGCCAAGACAAAGGGTGAAAGTCACAGCCAGCTGAAAAGGCTGCAGAAACCGAAACTTTTTGGAATTAAGGTAATTTAAGGGAGAAATTCAAGGAGGAGCGATTTGTAGACAAGAAATCGGGTCATCGTTGTGACAGTGAAGCAGGTGAAATCGAATGGCCTTATTCGTTGTTTGGTCGTCGTTCGAACAGGAGTTGGAGAGCCTGCTGCTGTAGTAGCGTTCGTACAACCACTCCTACTGTACTCCCGTCGGCGGCAGATCCTCCTTTCGATCAGTATCCAGAGACGAGAATGAAATGCGCCGGTGATATTCAGAGCATCCTTAGCCCACGTCGTCTCTGGGGAAAGACTAAAAACAAAGTTGCGCTTGAACATCAAAAGCTCCAACGCCGTTTCTTTAGCGCCGTTTAGACCCCTGCAAGCAACGGCGAGACGGACGGACTGCACCGCTGCAAGGTATTTTTTGATAACGGTTGATGATAACCCTCGAATTATCTCGAAACTTGGCGCAACCCAGAACTTCGCATTAGAATACCAATTTTCAGCCCTTGGGTATTCCTTTCTACAGATGGTATTTCCAGCTCTGAACAAGTATCTATACTGATATCTGGTACCACACCAGAATATTCATCTCTGACACCAGAATGAATCGCTATAGAGGTCCAACAGTTGGGGCCCCATCAAAAGCAACAGCTACGACGCAGTGTCAGAAGTGTCTGAAGAGAGGCCACTACAGTTACGAGTGCAAAGCAGTCGCCCAAGAACGGCCATATGTCTCCCGTCCATCGCGGACTCAGCAGTTGCTAAATCCCAAACTTGTTCCCAAATTAACAAGTGACGTCCCTCAAGACCTCCTAAGAAAGTACGTAATCTACTTCTTATATCACCCTATCCAACCCAGTTCTAAAATTCCACAACTTACAATATTGTCCACAAATAACAATTGCTAACCTAGCTGTTCCTTTCTAGAAAAGGTATTGCCGACGAACAACTGGCAAGGCTGAAGGAAGAAAGAGGTCGGAAGCGTGAAAGGCAGAGCGAGGATCCTGAGTCTCCAAGTGATTCCAAGCGCATGCGTTCTGGCTCATCCGAGTCTGTGTCTACAATATCTACGAATAGGTCGCAGTCACCTCCTCCACGAAATAGGTCAAGAGAGTCAGCCCGGCGCAAAGCTACATCCCGAAGCTTATCTGTATCTCAGTCACCACCCAGAAGAGCATACCGAGACTCAGCGTTCGATAAGAAGCGAAGAAGGGGATCATCAGTGTCCTCCGAAGGATCAGGTCCGGCCGGGCTGCGAAGGGGAGATACGCAAGGTTCGAAGGAGTCGACGACTGGTCGGAGTACACGACGGAGGTACAGCGAACACAGTCCACCCGCCCGAGGCAGGGTTCCACGAACAGAGAGTAAGAGCCCTGATAGGGGACGGAGAAGACTTTCGAATGACCGGAGGCGATCTGATGACTTCCAACGGAATGATATACGAAGGGCAGATCATAGACCAGGAGCCAATTATCATAACGGTTCTGCAGCTGCGCAAACAACAAGGCAGAGGGAGCCACCAAGGGAGAGGAGTCTGAGTCCATTCAGTAAAAGGCTGGCTTTGACACAGGCAATGAACATGCGCTAAGGGAACTGAAGGACAGATATGGCGTCATGACTAGACGAGTTAAGTAATGACCTTACGTGCAATCGAATGGAAAACACCAACTTCAAACGGTACAGACTTGGCCAATTAGTTTTTATGGGGTTTGCTAAAATGTTCCACAGCCAGGAATACTTGTAAGGTAGACGATAGTCAAACCATTTGGTTAAGAGCTTTGATATAAACCAACGATCGTCGTATTTGTACTTGAACGTTCTTGTTCTCTTATATTGAACGCCAACCCATGAGATATAGCTGTACACCCAATCCTTTTTATACTACACAAATACATGGACACCATTCAGGTCTTCAGACCTTTCCACCCCACCGCGCCTCCGGTGCGGTCCTATCTCCCACTTTTAACTTGCCCAACTTCTTGACCATGGCCTCTAGATCTTTTTCTCCATTCGGACGGAACCTTGTGACCTTATCCACGTTGAACTCCGTCAGGTCGTTCATCTCTTTTCCCTCTCTTCTCTCCCTAGCCAGTGTCCTCGCTGTCATCGCGAACCGTATATCCTTCGGCCCATCAACTAACTCTAATATAGCTGAAGGTGCCATATCAGGTTTCAGTGGCTCGATTCGCAATACGCGTGTGTAACCACCAGGCCGGGAGGCATACCGTTCGCGCAGAGGTCCAAATAGTTTAGGGAGCAATTCATGGGGCGTCTATTAGAATATCAGTGTCCGTACATTATCCCGAAAGGAAACCCATTAGGACTACGTACGTAGAATATGCTCAGTGCCTTTCTCCTGCTAGCCTCTGTATTCTTTTTTCCAAGCGTGATCAACTTCTCCGCCAGCCTCTGTGCTTCCTTTGCCTTGGCGTATGTGGTAGATATCGATTCATGTTCAACGAGTGAGGTTACCAAATTCCTGAGCAACGCTTGACGATGGGGTGAGCTTCGCCCGAGATGTCTGTATTTCAAACGTCCGCCGGCCATTGTGAAAGGTAGTGCAGCGTTGTTGCGTAGTGCTTGAACTTAAGATGGTGGTTCAGAAGCACGAGGTTGGCGCTCGCGAAATTTCCGGATCCAGAATTTGGCGCGCCGATTTGAACTCCAGCACGAACGTCACTCCCTGGTATTCATTTACACTTGAGCTCCCGGGAGCTTTGAAATTGTGAATTGGGAGCTGTTGATCTTATTATTTGATCATAAGGAGCTTGATTAATCTCTTGCGCTTCCCGCGCATCACCCCACAAGCAAGATGGGCTTCACGACCGGCCTTGTGAGTTTTGCCTTGCCAATTATCATATCAGATGTAACTAATTCTTACAGACCGGTGGAGTTACTCTTACTCTTGGTATTGCATATCTTACAGTCCTGGCCCACGAACGAAATCGGCAAACTCAAGCACTAGCTCTCCGCTCACAATCGCGCGTCCTCCAAGGCCTCCTCGATCCTCTACCTCTCCCACCACCACAAAGCCGTGCTGAGCTCGCGCGTGAGGAGCGAAGTACTCTCATTGAAGCAGCCAAGGACCGCTGGAATGATGAGATTGAAAACCTTGTTCGGAGGGTGCAGAAGACAGATTGGAATGAAGTGAGGGAGGGAATGGAGGCTGTTACTACGAGACTTTTGGGGACTGGCTTGCAGAAATCAAGAGAGGGGACTGAGGAAGCTGAGAAGAAAGCTGGGCCTAAGGTTCAGGAGGCTGTGGATAAGAGTAGAGCTGCTGCTAAGAAGGGCGCAGAGCAAGTGGGTCAAAAAGCTGTCGAATACTCTGAGACTGCAAAGACTGGTGCACAGGATGCTTACAGCACTGGAGCGGGCATAGTAGATTCCGCTCGAGGAGCTGTACGGGGTGTCATTAGCAAAGGCATTGAGAAGGGTAGAGAAGCTCTTGGGAAACCCCAGACTGTTGTAGGAGGTGCCACAGAAGCAGCTGAATCAAAAGCACAGTCAGTTGATGGCTCACCAGTTGAGAGAGCGTTAAACGAAAGATATGAGAAACCTAATGGATTGAATAAGAGTGTGGAAGAGGTTTTGGAAGAGCGGTATAAGCCCATTGATTCAAGGGACAACTCTGTCCTGAGAGGTGTATAAATAGGTATAGATGGTAATTATCAATTGCGCTAAGATCGGATGTCTGCCAATTAACCTGCAATAAGGGCTGGTTGTTTTAAATAGCTTACAATACGCAACACAACTTGTATGAAAACAATTTTCTATCCCAACTACAATGCGTCTCTTTAGCTTTGAGAAGGTTTGGTAGAGAAAGACTGCAATTTGAATATGAGGGTT